>OMLF01006878.1:45100-63513 GCA_900302615.1 Holocentrus rufus | reverse complement strand
GGGGGGGGGGGGGGGGGGGGATTGGCCGAATGAAAAATGAGCGCGCGTGCACGCACACACACACACATGCAAGATTCGGGAGGACAAAGAGAGCTACCTCATCCACACAGCTACCTCCGACAGACAAAACCTCCTCATTACTCAGTGCACGGTCCAATTTCTCTCCCATTTACAAGCCCATTGTAAATGGCTTAGCCCTGAGGCTGGAACAATGCATAATGCTACGATTTCAAAACAGTGAGCAAACTTAAGAATCCTGATGTTGAACAAAAATGAACATATACGTGCTTGACAAGACAAATCACATAAGCTCAGCCCCGAAGGATGACTAATGGCCTAATTCAAGTGTTGACACACAATACGAGTGAACTGAAGACACTAACTGATGTGATATCTTCAGCAGCGTTTATGGTGGTAAATCATGGCCAAAACAGCCATATTGAGCTATCACTTTTTTGCTCATGCACACATAAATATACATGCTATTAGGTGAGCTTTGTTATTGCATTCTTAAAAATAAAAAATAATATCTATCTATCTATCTGATATATATATCAGATATATCAGATTGTCTATCTGCTATATCTGAATGAATATAACAAAATAAATACAATAAATTGAGTTGATTTTGGTTTCTTAGTGTTACTTAATGTATGCAGGTATGGTAAATGAATATATAACAAGCATACACACAAAGACACCCAGACCAACTCTCTCTCTCTCTTTCTCTCTCACACACACACATACACAAACACACACACACCAGAATCCAAGGAGCTATGAGACAAAAGGAGCAGCATTATGAGGCGGTAACAGCCTGAAGAAGAAATGACCCAGAAAGCATTGGGGGAGTCGTTTACAATCCCCCAGGTCCCTGAGCATCCCATCAGAAGTAAAATGAAAGCCAATGGGAGGATGAAAACACAGATGTGACACTGAGGCAAACATTCAGTGGCACTGGAGCGGCCTATAACATTTAACGACGCATTTCGGACAACCCGCCATAGCAGAACAGCAGTATGTTTTTTAATGACTGTCAATTCTTGGGGCGATATGATTTTAATGCCGAGTACGAGACGACGCTGAAAAGTAAAGCAGCGAAAAGTCTCATGCCCACTGGGAAGCGAAAATCAATAACAAGTACAGATTCTGTGCAGTCCCACAGTGCATTTGTGATGATGTTTTATACTTCTGTCTGAATATAAGATGAGGATTGTGGGAGTTAAAATTGAGAGCTAAAATGTGAGCACTCGCAGTTGAAGTTTCACCAGCGCACAACTTCTGCTCATCAAATCCATACCGAACAAAGAGACATGATTTGCAGAAAATGATCCTCCAAGTGCTGTAAACCACAGACAAGTTTGACAGTGCCCAGGTACAGAGGAGAGAAGTGTCTCACCCTGAATGACCGACCTGAATTTATGACCACTCCACTGTCGGAAAAAGTGATTTTAAAATCGGCCTTTCTGCTTTATTGAACCGCATAGAATGGAAAGTAAACAAAAATAGGAAAGATGGAGGGCGCACTATCTATGTCATGACAGATGCAAAATCACAACAATCTAAGCGGTACGTGCTTCCCGCCTTATGCCGATGCACCGAGACGTGCCCGTCCAAATCAAATTTTAACGTGCTAGTAGTGGCCATAATTAATACATAGAGCCGAGAAAACACATCCATCTGTTAAAGTGCATCTGCTAAGCAGACGTACGTCTTGTAGCAGAGGAATTCCATAAGCTTGGAGTGGTGCTAAATGCACGCTAAGCGATATGAAGTGTCTTCCACAAGCGTGGCTGCTCCACAGCAGGTGGCGAACAGCTGCACGTAGGTGGAGAGGGTCCCCAGGCAGTGTGTGTGTGAATGTACAGAGTGTGTGTGTGTGTGTGTGTGTGTGTTGAACGGACAGTGACATTTTCTCAACGTGATACGAATTAACAGAGTGTCAGGTCAGTCAATTCAAGAAAGTAGAAGACATAGAGGGTTAAGGATATCTAAAAGTTACTGGGTACAATAAAACTGGTGTTGACTTTACACAAAAAAGAGACTCAGATTCCTTGAAGATGTCTAAGTAAGAATTTTGTTCCCTTTGACATTCCTTTCCTACAGTTCTTATACATTTAACACACGGCGTATTACATCATTCAGTATGTGTACAAGCGGAGGCTGAGTGCCTTGAGAAGTGCTCTGGGAGCCACACAAGCGTCACATGGCATCACTGTAAGGCGACGCCCCCTCTCTAAAGGCCAATGGAGCAGTCCAACTCGACGTCTTCCTCCACGCTGCTGCCTGTTCCACTCCGAGACGAAGGGGGACGGCCCACAGGGCAGGGGTCTTTCCGGGAGAGTGCACTCGGCTGGGCCTGCCCGCGCTCACAGCTGGGACGCCATTAAGTCCCAGCAGAGCGGCCCATGGGTTATGGATGAGATAAGAAGGGGAAAGAAGGTTCTACCTTGCTAAAGGCTCCTTCAAATCTGTCATGCTCCTGTGCCCCGCTGCGTTCAACACTTTGCCATGACAAACAGATCTCGGGAGCTTTGTGAGATGTGGTATGTGGGCTTGTGCATGGAGATAAAACCCCCTACTCATTCCCTAAGAATGTCTTTACAGCTGGCAAAGGGAAATGTTCGACGGGCTTCTCTTCTCTTAGGATCTTTGACAATCCTGAGTGAATCAAAATGATGATCCTCTATAGTTAAACTCCTTTCCAGAGTATGTTTGACAGTGTTCATACTCTACTTTTTCAAATAACCCCCCTTGACCACAAACGCCTCTCCTCTAACTAGCTTTACTTTGGCCACGCTTACCCGGACGTCTTTGGAGTGCAGCAAAGCGTTATTATCTACCCATTTCCTTGACACCCTCCTTGAACCTAAAACCCAATTTCTATGACTCTATCCCCCAGGGGGGAAAGAGGGGTCATGACTGTGGTGCTACACCCACACAATGAAAGAAACCCATCCCCCATTCTACAATGCACACCCTCCACAGCATTGTTTTTACCCTGGGGGGGAACTGGGCTACAAGAGCCCACTTGTCGTCCCAGTTCAGACAGCAGCGGGAAGTCAGTAACTAGTAAACCTCCTCTTATTCACAACACGCCAACACATACTGCACATTTGAAATGACCTGCTAAATATTTCCGTAAGGCTAATCACTGACATTGTGAGATCAAGCACCAAAAAAGAGCAGAGCTGCATGACACAAAGGTAGATTTCCAGCACCATGGACAGTCAGTCAGGGCTGTCGTATCCCATTTGGATGTAGTTAGATCAGCATTAGAGATGAACATGGCCTCCTATGAGAATAGACCTCGGCCATACCATCTAGCCAATCAGGTGATGCTAATCACTGGCTTCAAGCACTACAGAGACAGATTGGGGTTAATGACCTTCTGCAGGGCCAGAAGGGACACGTGTGTGTGTCTGTGTGTGTGTGTGTGTGTAATGGACGCATGATGAGGCATAAATGAGTAACTACACAGGAAAGACATCATAGCTATAACCGAAATGAGATATGTCGAGGTGAGTCACTGTTCCAAGAATTAAGTTGCGCAAACACTCCCGCAAATACTTAGAGATACAGAGAAGCAGAGAGAGAGCGAGAAAAGGAGACCAAGGTGAGATGGGGAGCAAGGCAATCAATGACGACAGATGAAAGATTGATTTTCTTGAGGAGGAAGCAATATAAAGTAAATTTAATTCCATTGCAATTGGAGTGGCTGTGATAACTGAACACATACCAATGGATTTCCAGTCCCTGGCATGGGTAATGTCCCATTTTCTATCACACAAATGCAGTTAATGGCTTCAACTATATCATGAGCAGGGGAAAAAATGTACATAGTTGCTAGTAACATCACTACATTATGGAAATAGGCTGATGTGAAGATGCAAACATATTCTAGATGGCAAAATGATGAACATGGTCCTGTGTTAGAGACTGATGAAAGTAAAATAAGTGTATGTCAATGGCGAAATACAATCACAATGACGTAAATCACATTAAAGGACATTATCTTTCTCCATTGGTGGAAAATTCCTGTTTTATCCCCATGACTCCAGACATAAATAATTTTAGTCTCCTACACGTGAAGCTCTGAAACGACATCATGTCCGTTTTAAATTGTACACAAGGAGGTCCAACAACCTATAAAAAGAACAGAGAGGGATGAGGAACCGCTGACAAACAGGAAAAAAAAATAGGATGAAATGCAGAGACAGAGAGGAGGAGGAAAGAAAGACAACAGAGAGGAGAAAGGTCTGGAGGAGGAGACTGTTCGGATGCATTCGGGCGGAACACTGTTCCCAAGGAATCTCTATAAGCAGAGCAACTGAAGCAGAAAGATCGAGTGTGTTAACAGTGCGTGTGTTTGCTCCCATAATTGAATGTCTGTGCCCTTTCCATTCGTCCCGTATCATTCCAGACCACGGTAATAGCAGTATGAGTCTTCTTTGACTGTTTTCAATAGAAACATGAATGAGTTGGACAACAAAATGATCAGTGGTGAACAGCAGACATGTTTTTGTCCAGGACAAATGATACTGCTATTAGACAGCGGGGCGACGTTCACCTACAGCGGAGGACACAAAAGTCAAACGCTACTTTAGTCCTCTGTAATTACGCAAGTGGGAAACACACCTACAGGAATGACCCTTGATGTCCATGTTCAGTGAGGGGAGATGATAAAAGTGGATTTGTATTTGGACCAAAGTACTGGATTTAGTAAATATCTCATCCTGTCAAACAGGGTATCAGTATCAGTACTGATTTCCTGATGTGATTTGATCACAATTTAGTTAGATACCAATTTCGATATAGATGTCATATTGATTCAGTTAGGAATATTTCAATACTTATTTTGCAGCTTACATATAGCTTTGTCATGATTCTTAAATCCAAAGTGAATCAATGCATCTGCCTTTAGGCTTCAGGGAGCAAGCTCCCACCCTTGTGCCTTCATTTGTTCATAATGTATGATTTGGTCCATTTGGGTTTCCATAGGATAGTAGCTCATCAGAAATCATCTGCAGGACGGGAAGCATGCTACAATTCACACTTAACAAAACCGTCAACAAATCCACTGAATAAAGGCATAGATTAAAGAACAATCTCAAGATGTAAATCACTGATATCGGATTATTCAAAAAAAGATGTCAAAAGATGTCACTGTCAAATCATAGGCCAATTCTATAAATGTGTCCTTATTTTTACTTTGCAGTGTCCACAGTAAAACTGTGAGTCAAATGAGTCCATGGCTCTCTATCTCAACATGATACAGCATCAAATTCCCCAAGGAGGAACAAATCCCTAATTCACAGCTTCTGTCTGAACGCTGCATATCTCCTCGCTGCACACCTCCTGATAAGTAGGCTAGGCTATTTTTTTTAAGTATTGAAAATGATGTAAGTGACAGTTTTCCTCAACAACAGTGTACAACAAATGCCAAGACGTTATGCTGTTTTCCGGGCTTGACTGGGAAGGCATTGAGGAAACTCTGAAAGACAACAGTGGAGTAAACATCTTCCCTTGCTGCTGGGAGACACGAGCGATGGCAAAACTACCCAGACACAGAAACAACAACATGTCTGCAAACTGTTCACTGTGTGCACAGTTTTGATAGGAAGTAGGTCATCACTGCTAATTGTAGGCAGTAATGTCGTGTTAATTAAAAAGGTGGGTAAACCATGACCTCCAGATGGTGATCACCATGAGGCAAACAACCACCGAAGGAAACAAAAATCAATTATATTTCAGGAAATCATTAGTTTTCTTCTTAATTAAAAGACCTCATCCAAATATAGCTCACATCCGTTTGATTCATAACTATACTATGAATGTATGTCAAAGATTTGGGTCAGCCTAATAGCATAAATAAACTTGCACTGCTGTTTAAGAAGTGAGTGTACAGTTTGAGACATTTCAACGCGGTGCATCATCATTCCTCAAACTCAGGGCCAGGGATTATTCTGAGCAGCACCTCAGCTACTATAACCTATTTCTTCCATTTGTTTGAATGTAATTGGTCCCTGGTGGTGGCAATTACATTGCCGGCTGGTGCTAAGAGATAAAAAGATTGAAATACACGAGGCTAAATTAAGATGAGAACATGCTGCATCCAAACTAAACTTAGCCCAAACATGGAGTTTCATGTGATTTTCTGTGATTGGTTAATTTTATCGTCAGCCAACATAAAAAAGTGCATGGGAACTGTTTTATTACCCCACACTACTCCCGATCATGTCTTAATCACGCTGCTTGATTTTAAAACACAATACATCCATCCATCCATACCTGGGACACGGGAGCCTATCCCAGCATGCATTGGGCAGAGGGCAGGGACATAATGATAATATAATGTTTACCTCAAATGCAACATGCTATATCTCTAAATTATTGTATAGGTTTATAATTTTGTCAACTTAATTTATACCATTAGAGTGATCTGAAATTCAGCACAAAGCATCAAACTGAGTGCGGTGACCCGAGCTGCCCGGTTTGTATGTGAGCGCCTCTGAGTTGGATGCATGTGAGGAGGAGCTGTGAACTGCGTGCGAGACCGGATAATGCAAACAGACAGCACTTGGCACAAACAGGTATGGGTCACAAAACAGGAAATGGATGAATCAGATGGAGCAGGGCCTGCTGACCTACACAGTGATGTCTGCACACACCACACAGCCACACACACACACACACACACACAGGCACGCATACATGTTCGCAAACTCATAGGCACATAAACTCAAGTACACCCAACTTCCCTTGCATGCCAGAACTTATACACACACACAGAGAAATGTGAGGAAAACTAGGCCCCTGTCCTATTTTTGGGCGAGCTCTTTTACTTTTTTTTTGTTTTTGCCCTCCTTCCATCCTTCTATCCTCTCGGCCTCGGGACGGGGAGACGAGGAGCGGAGAAATACATTTCACACAGGCTGAGAAGTGAACTCAGTGATTACCAGATTGCCTCGGGAGCGCGTGCATTCCCAAACCAATCTATCAATACAGGCGACTCTACTACCACTCTGGTTCATCAGTGTGACTGTTAAATAAACCGTGAGCGAGAGCAGCTTGTCTATTGTCAGATCCAATGAGTGACGAGGCGGTCAGGTGATTTATCTGACTGACATTCCATTACTGACAACAACAGCGTCCAACAGAGGCTGGGAAACTGCGAGCCCAGCGTGCTTGGGCTCCAGCCATCCCCGCTACTACACACACAAACACACACACTCACACACACACAAAAGGCATACAGATCACGACAAAGAGCAGCACAGTGAAAGATCATGACCCCTTGCATTCCACTGCTTTCTATGGGCCGCGGCCAATGGGGGAATTCACAAACATTGTCCATGCTACGACCGGCCAATTACAATTCCTCTGCCTGTCAGAGGAATCGTAATTGGCCGAGGCACGGCTGAGCTGCTCGGTGCTTTCCACAATAGCGGCCGGCTATGAAGATCAATGTCAGCAATTCTTCTACAGCAGAGTGGACTCAATACAACACGCCTCAATTAAGGATTTAATTTGTCTCCCCTAAAATTAAATCCTTTATCATTAAGCGGTGGAAAAAAAAAAAATCTCAATTGGATAATGTTGTATTGCAGTTAATCATCCCAGCGGAGTAAAAATGAAGGACTAGAAATAAATTGAGCGCAGATAAAGCTGCCAAGTAATACACTGTCAAATTTATAATAGCTTTATGAGTGCGCTGTGTTGTAATCAATACCAAAGTGTGACACTGTCTTTCCAGATCTCATAATACAAGATGGGGCTTATCTTTAGGCCACAAGCAATTTAGCAAATTCCATTAGGCCTAAACTGTCTGGATGCTTTTAGCAACATTGCTGGCTTATATTACTGTTACTGCCAGCTGTAATAGACTGGTATACTCTACAGCAATTACACAGATTGGAGTTAATTCAATAACCCTCGATAAATGGAGATAATTCACGCATAATTTGGCACCTTAGCAACTATGCCTACACATCCAAAGACAATATATCATCTGTTTTCTTGTTTCTGCCACCCGTGGGTTTCTCTGTTGCAGATATATTATCACAGCTGCTAATGTGGTCAAAACAGAGGTGGTGATTAAAATGAAACCTGACAGACCACAAGTGATGGGAAATGTAGTGTCATAAATAGCAGTGCGTTGCCTTGAAATTACATCATTAGCACTGGTGTTTAAAAGATAAATCTACAAAGGGGGAGCAGGAGAGGTTTGGCAGAGGGACAAAGAGGTGACAGGCAGAGAGAGAGAGAAAGATACAGGAAGGAGCAAGAGGATGATATTAAAAAAAGGAAGAGAGTGTGTGTATAAGGAAGGGAGTGGGAGCGAAGGAGGTGGAGGGCTGTGGTGACGGGGGTTTCCCACCCTTGGCTGTCTGTGGTCAACAGTCATCTCAGGAGGAAGCGCCGCACTCCTACCGAGGCTCATCATCAGCCCCTCCCACATCTAATGGCCCTGACTCTGCTTCCCCTGTGTCACAGAAAATGGAAACTGGCAGCAAGAGAAAGAATCCGCCCCTCCATCCTGCCCGGTTCCAACGCAGCGTACAGCATTTTCATATCGGGGGCCGTAAATTAAATATACATTAGGGCAGGAACTCCATTCTGAAACAATTTTCCCTGCAAGATATCCTGAAGAGCAGGAATGCACGCATGCGCGCTGACAGCTGGTGAGGAGACAACAGTGGAGTGAGTGTCATTATGCTGCTCAGTTCTTGCAAATGAACGCTTGGATGCTGCAACTTGCATGTCATGTATCCTCCCCACGCTGTACTTTGTTAAAAAATTAAACAGTGAAACACTAAAACATTCACAGAAGTTGATGTGTTCGCGGGCAGGTCGTTAGCCATTCAATAGTTGATCCCCTCCTGTGTGCAATTTCAAGCCTGGGTACCAGTCCTGCCACCTCTTCTGTGGCCAGGTGGCTGCTGCCTTCACTGCCATGAGGGAAAAACAAGTTCTGCAACATAGTCTTCAATAGTCATCCCCAAGTTTTCTCTTTCTGACCCTCTCTCTCCAACACACACAGACACAAAGAAGACTTATCCTTCAACCTTTTAATAAAGGCAAAGAACATTAACAAGCCACTGAGGGAAGTACTTACAGGATGTGTTTGTCTACTGTCTGTTCTAGCTAACACCACTGCCATTAATGCTGTCGTGGCAAATCTAGGGATAAAGATTTTTAAACCCATATAAGTCTGCAGGCCTAGGTGCAAATTAGAACAATAGCGTTTTTAGGCAAACCACTAAAATTATAATGCCCAAAATAGACCCAATAACTCGAGCTCATTTGTCTGACTCACTCATCTGTGGAATTAGATGCTGCTCCAGTTAAATGAAAGTAAATGTAGAAGTTTTGCCAGACACTTAACAGCTGACTGCCGCTTAAATAACATGCATGAGATACAGGGAAATTTTACCGGTTACTTTTGTCGTCAATAATGCAAAATTGCCAGAGGGTGAAGGCGGAGACCAAGACGAGAAGCATAACATTATGCTTCGGTTCTACATTTTAATATAAAAAGAAAAGAACGGCAAAGACCCATAAAGTCACTGTTGAGTAATAAAAGTCAAGACTCTGTAGAAATATTATGGTGATCTTTGTGCAGGGTTAAGATAAGTGGGAGAGGTTTTATCTCAATCAGAGTGCTGTGGCTTATTTCTAGGCTGGTGATAAGCCCTCTGGTCAAGCCCTGGTCTTCCTTTATAGCTTCTCTACTGACCTGCTGGTAGTTCTCCTCTTCAGGTTGGAAGCTGTTCTCAGTGGGCTGAAACCTCAGGTTGATATGGGGGAAATTGTGAAGCCAGTAAGTCCACCAGGGCGCAATGTAATCCACCCGTGCCGAAGACATCCCTGCCCTGAAAAAGTTGGGCTACAGCCTAAATTAGCCTCTCTTCACAGCGCGGACAGTTCAGTCCGCTCCCTGAGATCTTAATCCCGTCTCATATCAAACAAAGGCAAAGGAAAAAGCATGCTCGTCTATGGAAAGGGCACACTCGGGCGCACATGAGACAAAAGAAGTCCTGCAGAGACAGGAGTGTGGTGGCAAAGTGAGTAATTCCGACAGGGTTTTCATTAAAGGAGTAATCACACTGCGCCCATGTCTCCGTCAGTAGAGCCACAGCCGCCCGACCGCTGGTCCAAGCGCACGCCGCTGACAGAGTCCCCAACGGGAGCGCGCAAAAATAGTGGGCATGGGACATGAGTGAGTACCAGAGCGCGCACAGACGCTCCTTTGAGTTGTCCAGGAATATCAGTCTGCCAGTCTGTCTGAGGGCGATGTGGGGTGTGTTACTTTATTCGAAGAAATAAATAATAATAAAAACATGTTTAATGTGTTGCCTTCAAATTCTCATTGCAATGTTAAGAGGCGCTCCGTGAAGTTACTGCACTGCCACCTAGTGTGACAATAACACTATTGCAAAGCGCTCTCTCTTAGAGCATGGTGGGCAACCATTTGCCACAAAGAGCCAGAGTGTGCAGTTTTCATTCATATCGGACATTACAGTGATTTCACTGAGTAACAGCTTCAGTGCTGGGAAGGAACCGCTCAGTGATTGGGTGACATAAAAGCTGCAGGCTGAAGATTGGCCTTCCACGGCGCATCAAATGATATGATTCCTTATGCTTAGACCTGCTTTTTTTTTTTTTATTTCTGGCGATCGAATTAACTACCTGGTAGAATGGGAAACAGAAACTGGACTTTTGCACTGGAGGACAAGCATTAACTCAAAACGGTCGATACCGCATAGATCATTTGATGAACTACAAATTCCAAGTGACAGCTCACTTTTTGACTTTGACTAGAATGTTAATAATGCTACTAGAAAATCCACTTGAGTTTTGAGTTCAAAAGGTCAGGTTTGGTTAGCCTGTAGCTGGCACAGGCTTAAAAATCATGATCATGTCAACGGGACAGAAGCTTAGACAAGACAAAAGCTACACCATTCACATTGGAAATGCTAATTTTTTTTCAAATTCTCATTTGATACTCCACAGAGTCATGGTTCCTACATCATTCTGAAAGTTTCCTGGTTGTCTTATGTGGCCATCACTGTTTGATTGTTGAGAATTAAGTGCTTTGTCATGAAACCCCAAAATACATACAAAATAGTGGAAACCATGTTATTCCCGTCAGAGGTTTTGACAAGCAGTCACTCAGTTTCATGTTTCCCATTGGATTAGAGGTTCTGTTCTTTTGCTTTGGGATGTGGGAGTAGACTGAACACGCTCAACTCCAAAGTTTACTATCTTCTGTGGCTAGCTAAAGTATGACATCTTGTGGACAAACACGTGAACCACCCTATCTGATCCCTCTGCAACATAAAACTTTTACTTTCCCAATGAATACATAATCTCATGATACAGCATACATTAAAAAAGACAGGACAAAGAAATCCATTTTTTCATTTTATTAATTATCTGTACAAAAAGGTCCTACTTCAGCTCTTTCACAGCCAGACCTGCAAGGGAAAAGACAGTATGTCAGTAAGTTCAGGTCATCAGTTAACCACACTGATCAATCAAATACATTTCAGAAGATGGGGTAATCACTTTTCTGTGACAGAACTTTCACCGACAGGAAAAAAAAACAGAAGGCTGCAAATCAGAAAGTAAATAAGTGCCCATAAATGCACACAACATCCACATGGCAGCATCCAGAAGACTTAAATTCTTTCTTAAAAAGATCTACACAATTACACAGTACACATGGGAACGTTAGTAAATGTTATGGTACAAAACTGTCTTCCGTGTCGTGTATGAAATGGGTGAATTTTCTTGTCATAATAATGCACCTTATGAATAGAACATTTCAGCATGCTGAATTTTTGTAAAGTAACAGCTGTGCCCAGACTATAAACAGCTAAGATTGGGTTCGCACACAGTTCACTGTGGGCAGCATCTAACTTCTTGATCACATCTGAATCTTAATGTGTAAAATCTAAAATAAATAGAATTCTATCTACCTCGGACAACCATTAGAATCATTAGCAACCAAATGTGAAAAATCAACAACCCTTTGAATTCCTGTTCCTTGCAGCAGCTTCATTTCAGGTAGTATACACTGGCACACATGCACAAATATGTAATCACTGGGCACTAAAGCACCTGACTGTACAGTTAACATTAAGGCACACGCCTCTGCATTTCAATGACAGCTGTGGTAGATGCAAGGAGCTGAAGTCACTCAAGTCTTAATCCAATGTTGTGCTTGCTCTTTCAAGTGGACTTCATCTTTATGCAAAGTGTTGCCTACTACTTTTGTGAGAATTTGTCCTCTCAGGTCCACATTTTAAGGCTATATTAACAAAGTCTAAGAGGTTTATACATACTCCTATACAGCGCCACAACAGCAAATTAAGAAAGCTGAAGTATAAGCTCTATCATTCAATTAACACACAAACTGTGGTGGATCTGGGTGACATATGTGGAGTGGAGCACCATGCCAATTCTTATTAAAGCAGAGGACACTCCTGTTCGCATTAGAGTGACAGAAAAGGTAAACACCACGTTCATGCACTTCATGGTTTTTCCTGCTTTTTAAAAATCACATGTTTGATGACTATTTGTGGCTGTTGTTTTAAGTGTATTTTGTGTTTTAACTGAAGCTGCCTGCAAAGCAAATATCCCTTCTGGGACAACAGCAGCACTGAACTGAAAATTAAACTCCAACAAACAATGGTTCACCCAGGTGACCTTTAAATGCAAAATTCATCTGGATTATCGAAATAGCAACTACCACTTTCAAAAATTGATTTTCTAATCTCACATTTGATGCTGAGGCAGTTTTAGGTCAGTAAGCTCAAAATTTCTTATCAGAATAAAATTTGAGGTTTTAAGCACAGCATTCAGTTAGATACAGACACTCTGAAGTGCTTTACTGGTCTGTCTGATTTGTGACTAGGATCACATTTGTGCCATTCATCTGGCATTTCAGCCCACCACACACAGACTGCACAACTGTTTTGCTCCAACTACTGACCTGGGGGCAGGGACTGCTTCAGCTTCTCGGCCTTCTCCTTGTCTGTGATGACCAGGGTGTACAGGTACCTGCTGCAGCGCACCTTGAACTTAACATTGTCCTTGTTCTTCTTGATCTTTACGGCTAGAAAGAGACAACAAACAAGCCTGCGTTCTAGTGAAGTTCTTCAACTGACAAGTAGCAACCAGTATGTCCAGCTCTTATTCCAACATTGTCAAACATATAAAGGATATTCCATGCAAAAGATTGATCTACTCAAACACGTCAAATCTTTGCATTAACCAGTTCAAGCAGATGAGACAGTAAGGTTTAACTTACACTTGGCATCCTTCCTCCTGGCTGTCAGCAGGAAATCTTTGATTTCTTCAATCTTGCGTGGCTGTTACGGAAAAAAAAAACTGAGTAAGACATACTGGACCCTGATTATGTGCATCGACCTAGACTCACTATCTAGGTCTATCCCTCAGGGATCAATAAAGATCTTACGTTATAATATTCTCAATTAACTGCCAAATCAGAAATCAAATTAATAGAAAGCAAATCAATGTCAGTGGACCGGTGGAACTAATGTTTCTGAGACAAATCGAAACACAGCACTTGGTCCATCCTTATTCTTGCAAGCGTGTAAATGCATCACTGGCACAGCAGCCTGAGATGTTTGGACAACTTGCTGGATGTAGGCATTCATGGCTAACGTAAATTGGTTAGCTAGGCAAATACTGCCTGCCACAATATAGAAAAACTAATGTTACTCCTGGGTTTTAGGAATAATGCAAGCTCAGATCTAAATGTCATAATCTGGATAAAATCGTGGAATATCAGGCAGAACAACACCGTGCTCATTCCCACCATGGTCTACAACCGGGCGGCCCAGTTGAACCAAGTTAGCTTAGCAGGTGGCTAACGTCAGTTAGCATAACTTATAATTAAGACTGTTGACTAACAGGGGTATTTATTTAACGACTGTAAGCTCATTTATACAAAAACAGACGCTGCCGGCCATATAAGAGTTCACTAACGAAAAATAAAGTAGAAAACCAGTCCTTACCATGTTGCCGTATTAGCGGACTGAACCCTGCGGTTAGGAAGAGAGACATGGAGTCAGTTCATGATTACGATTAAACGAAATACGTTTGGAATCAAATGACCATCAGATTATCATTTTAATAAAAGCCTAAATATGTGGTGTATTAAACTGGGAATCGAATTATTAATGTTTAAGAGGATGGCTGATGATTGAAATAAACATCGTTTCCCTTGGAATGAGACACTTACACAGCCTGCCAGAGAGGGGATGAAAAGGGGCGGAACTTCCGGTAAATGTGATTTATATACTGACTACGGGAAGACACACAGGACAAATGTCTCGTATGAGCGCGAATTTAATACGCCACTCTCCGCGTGACCTCAGAATGACCGTGTTGGGGCTGATTTGCACAAGTGCAGACATTTGTCAGGTATGGTTTGTTCTGCATTCAAACATGTTCACTACACAGTTATTACGTCCAGTGTTATTTTATTCCTGATATCCACATATAATACAAATCATATTAGATTTTTTTTATCTTGGTAAGTAAATTAAAAATTATATTCTGCATCTTGGCCACTTGGTTAAAATGTTTACAGATTTATAACTACATACTGGTGACCCCACAATGAGAGTAATTAATACAAGTCATGTCATACTTAAAAATAAGTTATTTTATAATCAGTAGGTTAGCCTAAAACTCTTTCACAATGTTATATACTGTGTTAAGAAGCACATCATCTAAAATTCATGTAGGTTCCTTCTATTTATTTTTGGTGTATGTCTAAGTACATATGTATCCCCAAAATGTATGAATTTATATACATGCTAAAGCAGCATAGATGTAGTCCATGATGTTATCCACTGTACACCCCTCATAAAGCTGATCAATGATAGATTGTATATGACTGAGATGAGATCAATCTGTCGGTTTCTTGGTTTTCAGTGTGGACACATTTTGCCTTTCCTCTGCAAAAGTGAAAATAAAACCAACCATTTCTAAGTTAAGCATTTGGCACAGAAATTAAATACTGAAGCTGAGGCTGAAATTGTTTAACGGCTCACACCTCTGAAATTGGATTTTGCCAGCCAAGTCAAAGACTTTGCAGCAAATAAGACTGGAGGGAAAAATAAAGGTAACTCCAATTTTAATGAATAGCATTCCAATTTCCTTTGTTGTCTGCATAATTAGGCATGGTGCGAATGGAGAATGCATGCTGTTGTACTAGTTGGAGTTGAAAGTCATTTGTCATAGTGGCCGTTGACAGTTAAAGTCTCAGTTAAAATTAGCAATACATCATGCTCATTGTAAGACAGTTCTAGGCATTAGGACAAGTATTTGTGTTGTCATATGGTTGGATTCAAAACCAATGTGGCATCTTCACTGGAAGTGTTTGGAGAGGTTACTTTCAAAGTATATAATCCATGGCCATTACATATTACTGATAATCTGCTTGAAACTGTAATCAGCAATATAGCAATCCAGAAATATAGTAATCCTTTGGATTATATTCATACTCATTAATGCAAGCGTATCTAACTACTTATAGCAAGTTTAATTCTGGGTAAGGCAACTTTCCAGTCTATAGAAAAAAGAAGATAAGGAGTGGACTTATTCTAATTGAGAGGCTAAATTTCAAGTGTTAGGTATATCTATGAAGTCGAATCCCATTACCTTCTCCTGGTTGGTGGAACAGTTTCTCTATAGGTATGACAGTGTTCAGTGTTAATACTAATGTGCACGTATGTATCTATGTATCTATCTACCTATCTATCTATCTATCTATCTACCCACCATCCTGTGACTGATTTGATGTCTGGATGGGACAGTGGAAGCTGCAACTATAAAGCCTAGAAGCCAACGTCCAGTTTAATTTTTCAAAGGCAAATAGACAACAGACATTTAGAACTGTTGACTGGGAGCCAAGGGGCAAAAAATATCTTTCTCTGCACAAATTCCTCAACATTAACGTAAATTGAAATGGATTTTCAATTAGAGAAAAAAAGTTTAAGGACTACATATTGGCTGAATACATTGGCATGTTTCAGTTCTATATTTCAGAGAAGAAATTTCTTCAGCTCCAGAATAGCCATATATTATTGTAGCTCATTTCAAAAAGCTTGCTGTGCTTGAGTAGTTTTATGACACCAGTGTGACTTCACATATTACAACCTATCTGCTGACTTATGAATTCAATTATTTTTTATAGTCATGCCAGATAATTCAAAAGGTTGCCAGAATAATAAGCCTTAAAGTATATAAATGCTTCATACTGAAGACATTCTCATCTATTATTTCCACAGTTTGACATGACAAAAGTAATGCCATACATTTCCTCAGCAGCAGACAGCAGTTAATGGGCCAGTCCTAATAGTCAAAGTTGTGAATCAGAGTTGCCCTCCTGCATTGTGGGTGTCAATTTCATTTCCTCCTCATCAACTTTGAGTGTCGTATTTTTATGTTTGGGTTTGTAAGGGCTTTTAATTCTTGCTTTTGTAGATAAACTTTGCCTGGGAAAAAGGCAGAGATGACCTTGACATGATGAGTTATTCTCAGTACCCACAGATTTCCCCACACAAGCCTTTCCTGGATTCGGGTTTGTTAATGAGTCCCATCAACTGAGTGCTGTTTTAGTATTCTGAATTGAAATATGATGGACACTCTTTGTCAATAATTAACGTCGGCGGCTCTGCGTGAGCTGAGCATCTTTGATGGTTGGAGTTTGAGTGACACCTTGGTGAGTTTCCATGGGGACCCACTCTCTGACTTGGCATTAATTCATAAAGACAGGAAACACTAGACCAGTCATTTTCAGTTAACCTAGCATCTACATGTCTTCTAGTGTTCAAAGGTCAGCTTCCCCTAGATACTCAGCCAGTTTGTAATATCGGACACGTTTCATCCAGGCTTTTAAATTTTGAGCAGTCTTACGTCAATCAAGGTAACAATTGCAGCGCCGATTGTTGAAAAAATAGTTCTGAGTTTCAGAGAGAGAAGGACCTTAATGACTATGCAGTAACCTGCAATGCAAATAAAAGTTGGAAAAGAAAAACATACCCAGCATTGTGAAATGTATACCTGCTATTCTCTTTATTCCATCATTTGCAGTCTTGGTTGTTCTACTTGTTGACAGTATCCAGCCATTTTCTTCCCCATTACAGGGACTAGTACAAATTGTTATCTCAGCATGGCCTGCTACGCTTTGCTGCGGAGAAGAAGATTATATTTTTCATACTGACATTCGGTTACATTGCTCCTTGGTATAGTTGATGTATATGGCATCTCTCTTGCCATGTGTAAGGAGGAGTGTGGGTACTCTTACCTTCAGTAAAAAAAAGCCTCCTGCTGTTTTTCACTCTGTTTTCACAAATCATAAATACATAAAGAAGTCCTTCCATGGTATGTGTTTGGATGGTAGTTCTGATTTCAGACCATTTCACCCCTTTAAGTCATAGTGGAGTTCATTATTACTTATACTGTAGGATTACACAGTAGATTTGAAATATGGGCCGGTGATGGAAAGGCTGTCCTTTATGTTTTACATTGCAAATCTAGCATGGTAAATACACACTGTGCTACCAGGAGGGCTGTTGTCTCTCCTCATGCATCCTCAAATTGATCACTATTTCTTGGATGACTTTTGGTTTAAAGGCCAGGAAGAGCAGAGTTACCAAGGCTGCATGGGAAGGATGCTTCAGCTTCACAGATTACACAGAATGAGTTTGTTTGGTTTCGCTGAAACCGCTTTTGGACTAGCATGATCTTGATTACATTTGCTTACACAGCAACAAAGATGATCCTCTATGCCAAGCTGCTTGTTGGAAACCCAGTCTACTTTGGTGTGTGTGTGTGTGTGTGTGTGTGTGTGTTTTCCCCCCAAACCTGCAATTCTAGTCAAGAGACAATAGAGGGCACTGAGTAATCATTAATAATGAGCCAGAGCTGTGTCTGATTCTGACTACAGACAATGGGAGACGCTGTGTACTAGGACATGGACTCGTCACCATGTCTCAAGGTGCTAGAAAGAGAGACAGATTGCAAGACTGACTATTATTTTACATTTAATGCTGTTTTTCACAATTATTCAGATGAACCCAGTGTTGTCTATATGAGACGTGCTGAAAGTATTAACATTATTATTAGGCATATGCCTCAATATCTAGTTATAACTTCGAATATGGGGACATTTCGAGCTGTGCACATGCTTTGCTGGATTGTAGACATAATTAAATTTGTCCAGAAACACCCTTGGACTCAGCTTATCCACAGATCTAAGCTTTGTTTCTGTCTGTGCTCCAAGATATACTTGAATCTCGCTTCCCACGGATCTTTAGAAGTATGGATTTTCTTTCTGCCTTTTTTTTTTTTTATATAATTTGCACTCA
>OMLF01006878.1:21373-45075 GCA_900302615.1 Holocentrus rufus | reverse complement strand
CCCAAAAAGATGGATTTAATGAACCCGCCTAGAGCAACTGTTTGTTTATGTATTTACTCAGCAGCATTTGCCAGTTAATTCATTCGGCGCTGAAAACTCAAATGATGTCCTTTTTAGGGACACTGTTACCTGGCATTGAAACAATACCTGCAAACAGTAATCCTCGTTTTTGTGTAGAGATTGTACTTGGAATAAAAATGCATGTCCCTAGGATGAACGGTGATAATGCTTTGAATCAGTGCATGTCTTATTGTAGAGGCATAAGAAGGTTAGCGGAAAACAGTCCCAGGTTTGAGATCCCTTTTTCCTGTAATAGACATGTAAAGCATGGATGATGGAGCCTCTAGAGCCATAACATAGACATTGTAGGTAATGATACACATCATTCCTGCCTGCAGGCCTGTATGGGCAACAGCAGAAGCAGTTCTGCCTGAGAGCTAATGAGTAATGCTGCGGATGCCTCGGTCATTAATCACGATTTGGTCAAAGGGTGCACGGCAAAAAAAGACTAAGTGAACTAGTTTACTGAACTGTCATCATTCGATTCAGATTAATTCAGTCTTAAGAGGGGCTATTAAATGTATGTCTTACATGAATGCATTGTAAAATGGAACTGAGGTGGTAAGGTGTAATTTTTTGATTTAAAAGATTAACTGCACCGTAAGAAGTTGCAATTCACTGCAGAATACCACCTCCAGTGATAATGTGGGATGAAATACGAAGGCATATAAGTTAATGCGAAATTAAAATGAATGCCTGTGTCACTGAAGTTATTTTCAAGTGCGCCTGTGGTTAAAGATGCTAGAGTACTTCACAATCCTCTCCATCGCTCTGCTTCCCTAATCTCCCTGATTATTGATTGGATCGATTTGTCGAGTATTGATCCTCCTCCACCTGCCTTATCAGAGGCAAACTTAAAGTACATCTGCAGATGAGGGGAGATTATTAGAGAGTCTGCGGGTTTACTCTGACAGAATCTCAATTTGAATGTGCTTAGACTTGTCAGAGTAACCAGTAGGCGCAGAAAAAGTTTGCTGTGACATTATCAATTATCATGTCCGAAGACCCTGCGTCACTGCAGAGCCATTTTGCAAGTCTCATTATCCTCAGATCAGTCTGGATTGTGACTCATGTCCCAGGCCTGCTGTTTACTCAGTGGAATCAGTCAGAATTTACTCCTGCAGGTTTGTGTGATCTGGATCAGCAACACACACTCTGCCATGTGGCTGTTGGGAGCTTACCTCTGCTACCCATTGCTTTTTGGTTCCTACAGGTTGTGTCATTTGGACCAGCACAAGCTGTGCAGATGAAGTTAGTGAAGCTGTTGCTCCTTCCTCCTCTTCTCCCCCTGTGCTTTGACTCCTGTGTTATCCTGCCGCAGCCTAAAATGCCATGAGCCAACAGATGTGGACTGCCAGCCGTGGCAATGACGACATTCCAACTGATTTGTCTCGTGCTGATAACTGATGGCAGTTTGCTCGGGGAGTTCAGATTTGACTCAGCTCTGACTGTATGGCAGAGTCTGTAGGCTGCAGTGGAGTGCATCATGTGCAGGTAGTTTTCCCCTGGCTGTCCTCCAGATCATGTCTGAGACCTGCCCACATGCCAGTCAGTGACTGTACTACCATCATTTCCCACCTACTCCTCCCAGCCAGCACACACACACTCACACTCACACACGCCTGCCAGCCTATACGGTGCCAGCCTGCCTATTGTCCCCTATGCCCTCAGTCAGATTGGCGTTGCCTGCGCCGCTCTGCTCCCACAGTGTCACTCACTCCTGGCTGACAGCAGGCCTGTATCAGCCAGCGAACCATTCCTGGCCTCTGTTTAGTCAGTACATGGGCAGATCTGGTATCGGAGGGGGATTACAAATGCTATCATTAGGATGAGTAATTTCTTTGGTTTGTGAATTGCTGCTGCTGTCAGCGGTGCGCTTGGTTACAAATGCTCTGAGTGCTCTGAAGCACAAGTACCTGTGCTGAAGCATCACTGTCATCGCACGTTTTTACAGGGGCTGTCTTTCCTGCTGCATGATGGGCCATTATCCAGAAATATTTTCACCACTCACTGAAAAATCAGTATTTTGTTTTACAGTATTTAGATTAGTTTCAACAAGCACCACTTAATAGTTGCATATATCATCAAAAAAAAAACAAACAAACAAAAAAAAAACAAAACATGAAACTGCCAGAATCTGAAGTCCTTTCTATACACATAGAAGCCTTGAGAGTCCAATATGTTCATAATTCATCAAACATAAGAGTGGGGACGTTCCAATTAGAACCTCACCAGTATTTATTCCTCCCGCCCCCGTTTGATTGACAGCCTTCAACCGCACCTGCTATCCTCCACACTAGGCTGACCAAGAGGTACTGAGTAACAGTAACTGTTAGCTTGTTAACACTTTAACTTGCTAGCACAACATGCTGATAAAGCCACCACTTTATTATTTATTTATATTATTTATATACATGTATATATTTATATTATATCATAAAAGGTGAGAGCTAACAAAGCACTACAATCTGACATGGAGCTTTAGCTAGCAAAGGTGTCCATTGTCCGTTGGATTTCCTCACATCAAGTTTTCAGCAAGTGAGCTCCACAGCAATTTTAGCTATGAAAACATTTGCTAACATAGTGTTGCTGGGCTAGTAAGACCCGCAGCTATTTCAGTTCCAACATGCGAGATATTTTCACTTTGCTGGACAATTGGTTGGTCTTACCAGAGTCCAGGCAATATTGTTACCCTACAGGGGGAACTAAAACCCACCCAGCCTTTCTGGAATGTGTTACTGTAGAAATTACAGCTTGTAAAACTTCATTTTATTACACTTATTGAGTTCTAGGAAGTCTCAAATCTTGGTGGATGATGAAGATATTACTCATTTTTAACAGGATTTACCATCCCTGTAAGATTTCTTCCCATTGGCATCATCAGGACTTGACATGGCTGTCATATTCAAATATGAAGTCATGCTAAACATAGATGTGAAATGCCATGAGAATAAACACTTAGTCCAACCTTTGCAGCTTGCAGTAATGACGCGGTGAGTCAAACAAAACATCACACTCCTCCCTCTCCATTTCCATTATGTTTTCCTCATTACATCAAACTAGTGCGGCCGTGACATTGATTCCATTAGGTTAATCAGTACATTTCATATCTATATATGTCTATATCTCACTCACTGTTCTCATTACCACTGGATCATTACTTCTTCTAATACCATGTACCTTCCAGCTGCTCTTTGTCAGTGGTAATTAGGTGATGAACTGTACCAAAAGATATTAAGATGAATTCTAAGGGCAATGGGTGGTATCATAGAAAGAGATAAGTCCTTCCTCAACTGCCCTCATTTAGCTATAAAATGGCTGCGGGGTACTTTGGGAAGATGGGCCGAGAATCTATTTTCAAATGCCAAAAACACTTCACCAGCACTTGCAGTTTTGTGCATAGAGAATATTGCTGCTGCAGTCTATTGGTTTATAGAGGTATATTGAAATCTCTCACTCTCCACTTACTCCCCACGCGTCGCTGAATATTTATCCAATCTCTCCACCACCACACCGTTACAGATAGATGAGATATTTATGATCTTCAAAACAAAAGGGATCTATTTACCCGTTCTGTAACTCGGCAGTCACTGACTGACGATGGAGGCATGTAAACACCTCTTTCTTTGTGAAACTCACAGAGAAACTACCTTAAGAACAGCTTAAAACGGGAAATCTACTTCTTTAGTCACTGCTGTGACTTTATGAAGTTTCAGTTTGGTTTTGTGGCTTTCATAATAACAATGATAATACAAAGTTTTTAGTAGAAATCGGTAGACATTTTAACACCTTGACAGACCAAGGCAATGTCTCATGGAATGACAAACAACTTTTTTCTCCCTCGCTTTGTCTAACACCCCAGTCTTGACCTCCATCCACAGAGCTGTTTTCTCCATGGCAACACAGATGAGGATCAGACCATGGACACTTCTGTACACCCACATATGTTAATAGTGCCAAGTGCACATAATAGTGAGCATTTACCATTGATTCAGCCTTGCAACTGGGTATTTCTATACCAAAGTTTGGGCTATAGGGTTAGGGTTAGAGGGTTATTTTATTTTATATGTTGATATTCAATCTCATAGACCAAAACCAATACATAATATATGATGTTGTACTTCAAAGCTGCAAAACTATCCAGATTTTTTTGGGGAAAATACATATGATCCCTTAATAAGAGCATAAATGTTAAATGTTGGGCTCTGTGCACAAAACTCTACTGAACTACCAGCCCACTATGAAGTTGTCAATCGACAGCTCCATATAGAATGCATTGGAACATATATAAAAAGGGTAACTGTGACACTAGCCAGAAGCACTTCATGGGGATAGAGATGTATATGCTCTGGATTCTGATTCTTTGTGCCCACAAAGTCATTCTCCCCTCCACTCATTCCTCTCCATTCATTTCAAGGCTGTACAACAGTCTGGTGTCTATACACATACCTAAAGCTTTGTACCAGGCTTGGAATGCCGAGATATGAGCTGGAAGATTTCATATCACAAAAAAATATCAAAACTTTCACAATGTATGTATTTTTAAAGTGCAAAACGCCTGCAGTATATATTACTCACTGCATTTACCCAAGGAGGGCTCAAAAAGAATAAGATGAAACTTTATTGATCACCAAAGGGAAATAAGCTTATTGCAGCAGCAGAGAGAATACATGAAGAAATGAGAATATAAACATGCAATACACAAATAAGCAATAAAAAAGCAATAAAAATAATAAAAGCAGTAAGAAAATGTTACAGGTCTTGGCTCATGTAAACAATTTTAACACAGTAAGTAGACTGTTATAGTGAAAAGTATGGGATTGTGAGTATGGATTATAAACATTTATTGATTTACTTACAGTTGTTACTTATATATGATACTAATAGCCTTGATTGCTTACTTAGATGTACAGTAGATTACCAGCCAGAAGTAGAAATACCATACCATAGATATGAATATATACACCATACATGTAAGTATAAGTAAACCTAAATAATGTACAGTTTATATAAACACATTTGCTATACATACACTATTTACTGTATAAATAGCAGTATGTATAAATACAGTCAAAATGATGCCTAAGATAGTATGAACTGGAACTATTATGCAAATGCAAGCACGACACATAATTGAGAGCTCATCTCATATAGTTGTGTGTGTGTGAGTGTGTGTGTGCATGCCTGTGAGATCCACAAAGAGGTCAGCATTCCCTCCACCTCCAGCAGACATCACTATGCATGCAGACAGGCGGTGTATGCGAAGGTATTGAAATGTACATGGTTCCTGGTGGAGGATGAAGCTGACAGATGCACGACAATTGTGTTTGCCATTCACCCACACCATTCCTCTTCGCGGAACTCGCTGCAGAGCCACTGTGACAAGTGCACAACTTCCACATGAATTATGGATCATCCCAGGGGGCAAACACTGGGCCGAAAAGCTGTTAGGCCCTCCGGCCCTTTATGTGTGTTGTCCCACACTCCATACAGATTCACTCGCAGTCAAAACTGACAATAGGAGAGCTGTGGAAAATACAAAGTTAAGGTCACGGTCTTCAGGATGTGTTATCATTTAGCCCAAATGGTGCATGAAGTTGGAAAACTCCTGGTTTGATGTCACTTTTTGAGGCGGGTTTTGCGTGATGGGTGTTCAAAGCCTGAAAGCATCAACATGTGTTCTTGCCTGTTCATATAAAGGAGGAGGTTAGGCAAATGTTGTGTGTTAATTAAATCGAAGGATGAGCTCCGAGGACCAGGATATAGCCATCATTATATGCCATATCCTTTCAGTTTATTCGCTCTCAGTGACTCTACCATTGGGTTATTTTTATTATTCTCATATCAGTCCCCAGGAGCTTTTTTTTTTTTTTTAATTTGCCCGTCAGTTATCAGTTCATGGCTCTGCAGCTCTATTAATATTACAATGTTAATGTATACTTGTGTCGGAGGAGCATTTTAGTCCCCCTCGCTGTAGTCTCCTTTATTTCCAGGCAGCCCCTTTTCCTTTTCCATGAACTGTTTGACAAATTACTTTGAGTGAGAGTAATAAAGGACGCCATTGAACTGTTTGAATGTTTTTCAGCGTGCTTATAAAACACTGTGGATCGGGGCATCTGGCCTGTACCCAGCCATCGCGCTAATCACTTTAATGGTCATGAGGCAAAGTATTGGCAACTACTCAGAGCAAAATGTGATTCACTTCTAACTGCCCCCTCACTCGCACAATGCCAAGCCTCTGCAAGCTGCGTTTGTAGATATAGTTTTACAGTAACAAGTGTTGACACCTAAAATAGTGGCGTTCTCATGCTTTTGCGTTTACCCCACTATACCCACTCTGACGTGAGTGGAGAAGCACAGTGTTTGTTTGTAAGAGGAGGAAATGATAGATTAAGAAAGCAGGAAGAGGCAGGGGAAGCCTCTGAGCCGTAGCAGTAGGATTAATTCCCTTATTAGTTTCCCTCTGCAGTGATGCTACACCATGGAGGTCTAATACCATCTTTTTATGGATTTGACTCAATTTAGATTACCCCCCTCCACTCTCCACGGTAAAGGAATCACACTGTCTCTCTGTATTTCTCCTACCTCCTTTATCCAGTGGCTTCCTCATTGCTTTGTCAGAGATGAAGCAGGAGCATCGGTGAATAAATTGGAGATTGGTGAGGGAAGATGCTATTAGGAACAAACTCACCCCCCAACCCCCAGACAGGCAAACACACACCAACAGGAAAACAAAAACACTTTTCGCTTTAGCAGGATCATTAAGGCAAAGTGAGAAGTTTTAAGAGTTCAAGTTTTCCAGTGGATATAGTGATTTTCAAGGTGATTAAAAAGCCATTAGTGGAACGACTCTCTCAGGTAATTCACAAGGTAGTCATTCAAAACCCAGTTAGAAACCAGGAAGGGCTCAGGCTGAAGAAATGACTGTTATTAGATGAAGATATCATACCGAATTGCTCAAGTGAGAATGCTCCCCCAGAATCTGCTGTCTCTGAGCTAAATGGCTCTCATTTGGAAAGATGGGCTCATTTCTTTTGCCATTTTCTCACCAAATAGTGAATCCCTGGCTCATCTGTGAAAAAAAGCACAAACTCACTTGCCGGCGAGTTTGACGAAAGACTGAAACAAAACTATTTTATTTCAGTTGATTCATCTTTATGTAGCCTGTCAAGTTTTAGGATTAATAAATACATCATGAAAAGAATAGAAAACAGACTGCAAACACGAGGCCTTGGCAAGTTTCTCAGATAGTAAATTCACAGGGGGGCCATTCTCAAAGCATTCCTTCTCTGTGAACTTGATGCCTCTATCTAGTCATCTTTTGCAAGAAACAGTGTGAAAAAAAAAACTTTTCTCTCAGAGAGTGGAAACTATTACCAAACTGAGCAAAGCCATTACTTTGGTGTCATTCAGGGGTGCTTATTGAATTGCACACAGAGTATGCTTTTCTAATGTATATTTGTACTCTACATTGACCACAAACGCCGCTTCTATTTCAAATTATAATCATGATGTAAATCTATTTCTGTTCATGGCTTATTGGCTTCCATCTTTCATTCCAAGCCCCATTATTTTTGAAGATTACTTCATGGCTTTTGATGATACGTCTTCAAAAGCCAATCTGTATACCAATTTCAACCGAGGAGGCGAGAGATAGTCCTCAAAAGTCAGGTAAACCTTGGCAGTCATCCATAATCTCCCCATCAACACATCATGGCCACAGAAAGGTAAGAGTAACTTTAGAAATGGAGATCTAATTGAAGTATCTAATTCAATTTCCTTCCCCATTTCTCTTCTCTAGCCAGACCCGCATTTCCCTCCAGTGCTTCCCTTGTGTCCTCGCTCAGAATATCTCAATTCCCCTTTACTCTCTGCCTTCGTATAACTGTCCTTTCCATCTGACCTGCTATACTCAAAATATGAGCCCAAGTTCCAGCAGATTTATTACTCAACATTAAATGGACCAGAACATGATTATCATCCAGTATCTGGCTAATTGTTGAGACAAATGTGATGTGCACCAAGAGAGACAATACAGTCAAACTGGAATTTAAAACTAAAATCCAGAGTGGTCCGGCTGTCAGGAAGTTTTATCGTGGCTTCCTAGGCTTAATTGGTTGAATTCTCAGAACAACTGGCAAAGTCTATTTTTGATATCTCTGTCAGACCTCCAAGGCGGAACATTGTCTTTCTCTATTTTCTTTTGCTCTGGTGGATCAGAGGGGAGAGCTGTTAAAATTCATAAGATGTGCTTTTGTAAAGCAGGTTTTTTCCATACATCCTTCTCAGTGGTTTTCAGAGTCCTGAAGGTTTACTCTGCATAGCCCTAGCTTAGCTGACATCTTTTAAGACGGTCTTACCCTTGCCCTGTGGCCAGGTTGGTGTGTGCTGTGGCCATGGGTAACTTCTGATCCTGGGCATAGGAAAGGAAAATATGTTGCATTCCTTATCAGTCTCCAATTTGGCTTTGCAAAAGAATGAGATTAACAGTTTTTATTTCAGAACTACTGCATGAGCAAAAAGACACGAGCAAAAAGCATTGCTCTTGCCTTTGTCAGACAGCAAGTCAGGTTTGAATGGTTGGCTGTCGTGAGTCAGAACCTTAATTTTTAACTCAGAGGGGGGGTTTAAAAAAAAACAGAGGTAATTTAAAATAATGGCTTGAAACTTTTACTTTCAATCAAACATAACACTTTTCCTTGCAAGAGACTGTGTATAAATCAAGCAGAGTTCCTGTTATCTTGTTATTACCTCCAGCAAGGAGGTGAAACCTCCGGCAGGGGGTAATGTGATCGCCCCTGTCCATCCATCTGTCAGTCCGTCTGTCTCTCCATCAGAGTACTGGACAGATTTGCATGCATGGCCCAGGGAAAAAGTGATAATCTTAGCCCAATCAGACTCAAGGGGGCGTGACAGTGGGCGGGGCTCAGCACAACCAGGGCCTTAATATTGGAGTGCATCCA
This sequence comes from Holocentrus rufus, assembly GCA_900302615.1. Lineage (NCBI taxonomy): Eukaryota > Metazoa > Chordata > Actinopteri > Holocentriformes > Holocentridae > Holocentrus > Holocentrus rufus. The sequence continues at coordinate 36,052 of OMLF01006878.1, read as the reverse complement.
CTTAACATCAAGGTTGCCTGGACCCAGGGGTCAAGGCAGCGCTGATCAACTTGCCACGCTAATTGGCCATTAGAGGCGTGTCCTATTAGAACAGCAGAGGGGCTTAGCATAAACAGGGCCGTGGTTTCCAACTGCATGTATGTATCACCATGAAATCAAGTCATGAGGTTGGTCATGGGTTAAGATTGCCTTCACCAACTGTCTCTGATTTGTTGATTGCTGATTGGTTGAAAGGGGTGTGTCCTGTGACAATAGCATTAGCTAAAGGGGGCAGAGTTTGCACATTTATGGCTCTCATTTCCAGCTGCAACCTTGGCAGAAGTCTGTGTTCTACTGAGTGCCCTTTTGTCTCTTATTTAATGCTTTTTGATATGTTATACATTTGACATGTTATTATCTGTTTTTAGGTTTTACATATAATGATTTGAAAAACTACCTAGACGCTAATATTCTATTCAGGTTCAGTGTGTGCTGCAAGCACAAATGAATTAAATCAAGTCTTTCTGTCAGTTCAGTGCAATAATGCCTCAACTTTCTGCACCACATTACAATACACGTGTATACATGCTGAATGTAGGTGGATTAAAGTTTATATTTGAACTTAAAATCACAGCCTTTCTGTATTATTTATCACAACACTGCTAAAGCCTTTGTATTTCATGGACATCGGTTCCACTCTTTTATCTGCTGATGATCTAATGACCCCGCTTCTCAGACTTATAACAAAACACACAGAAGTCACTTACCCTCATGCAGCCTTTCGCCTCAGTACTGTTAGGGTTTGTCCCAATGTTCTTCATTTGAATTCTCTTTGGTACTTTAGCACAAGTGTACACACTTGATAAAATAGAGTTAGACACACTAGGCAGCCAACCAAGGCTCGCTTATTGTTAAACTGTAACACATTATCTCAATCTCGAGGGCTTTGGAAAATTTAACCCCTCACTGTTATGGGGAAATGTTTGAAAATGAGTTAGGCCTGCATGATGATGGGCTAATGTGGAAATGGTGAGGACAGAAGACAGAAGTGGAAGGGGAGGCTTATATGTGAATACCACTCTGAAAATGACTCGTTGTGGGCTGTGAGAGATAGGACGAGAGTGATTCCCTTCAGACGTTAGGCCTTTATTAATGTCCCCATCCAGGTTTTCTCTAAGGGACGCATGAACTGAGGACGAGCTCCCACTTTCATCTCCCAGTTAATGAGAAAAGGCCAGATAACCACTGAGCCCCTCTAGGCTTGAGCAGAGATATGGAGGCCTGGGCCTGGCTGTAATCTCCTAACATTAAGCTTCACGCTTCACCACCCAGGGATCCTGGACCACTTTACTAAGTCAATATGTATTTAAACAACATGTACAAGACATGTATTTGCCGCTCTATATCAGATGTACCTATGGGGAACTCCTTTTTGAGGAAGTTCATGTGTTCCTCCCCGTTTATATCCCTCAGGCTCACTTTCAACGGCTGTTTTCTCCGGCTTCAACAGAGATGTATTGCTAGTGAAGGATTGTGGTTAATTGACTGGAACAATCACAGAAATCTAACAAATTGGAACAGTCAATCCAATTGGTGTCTGCTAATATAACAAACGCAAAGAGAGAGGAAGAAAACTGAACTTCAAGACATTATCATATTGGTATCCAACTTTTGCTTTAGCCAGTATATGCTAGCTTGGTCTTCACTTCTGCCTGTAATATAGATAAGCTTTGTAATGGGTGTTAAACATCATGGCCACTATTAACTGCTCCATGCTGGGTTTAAATGTCCGTACAGCTCTGATGAATCAAGCTTGTCTAGCATACATAAGGACCAATAAGCTTTGGCTTGTTAACTAAATCATTTTTATTTCTCCTGCTTGATGCCTTGCCCACATTTTCAGGGCGCAGCATGGGAATATAGACGCTGGAAAGAATACAAATACAGTACAAGGATCAACATGTGTCTGCTTTTGGTGCAACTTGTACCGCCTTTGTTCACAGCATTGTTACAGAATGATATAATCAAGAGAATGCCTTCTTCCCTTTCCCATTTTTTCAATCCTAACTCTGTGATTGTTCCTATGTGCTGCGAGTGGTTTATAGAGGACAGCCTCTTGAAACTCGGTATAGAATTTTGAAAGAAGCACTTTGCTTGAAACTTCTCCAGACAGATTCATGAATCCCCAAACTATCATGCATTTTTAAGCAAAGCAAGCTGAAAGGAAGATTTCATTTCAAGGGCTTCTGATGACGCGAGTTTCACAATGACGTCACATCGCCCGCCACTCCCTCCTCCTCCAGCATTCACCGCGGCATGTGGCATTATCATTTAACCCCAGGCATCAATATCAATTATCAATTTTCTGACTCACCTCTCTCTATCCTGATTCTTTTGCCTCGACTCTTCCTCCCAAACTGCTCCATTTCCAATCTCCACTCCCATTAATGCTCTTCTCTAATTGCATTAGCCGCGACAAAGAGGAAATAGATTTGCACAACGTATGTTCCAGAGGGAAAGTCATTTCTCCGCATCTGCAGGTAATTGAATTTTAATTGTTATGCAGAAAGGCCGTTTGCGATGGAGTGGATATGTATAAAGTGCAGAGCAGTGAGGCAGCGGGAGAGGACATGACCACCTCATTATTGCACTGGCCATAAGTTAACCACTGTATACCCACTGCACCACCTGTTTAAAACCAAACTTGCTGCAGGACGGAACAGGTTCACACACTATTCATATAGAAAGATGAAACACATTGCAAAGCATGCTCAACTGAAACAATCGTTTATTGTCTCTGACACGTTTGTGATTCAGCACACGTCACACCTGGCTTTGGAATGACCCTGAGCTCGGTTACCTTTTTGTTCAATCAAGTGTAAGGGAGAGTTACACAATATAGATTAAACCACAAGATTGATTTTGTGGCAATAGACCAAGGATGGAGGAGGAGTTGTAAACATATGTATTGTGTGGCTATGGGGGTCAAAACCTATGCCACAGAGGGTTACTCATGCCATTACCTTTTATGTTATGGTCAGTTTTTCGGCTTTTGGGTTTTAACATCCAATAAGAGACTAGAAATGGCTTTGTGTCGGTATGTGGCACAGCTATAACATGAAGGAACGGATCTTTGAAGGATGGAGCTTTGTTGTTTATGTTTTGATTAAAATGGGTTATTGTGTGCTCTCACAGCTCAGGAGAACAGAACAAAGGCGTAGCCTTCCCTTGTTCTTCATTTACAGTATATAGCACTCGTTATTGTTCAACCTTTAGTCTCACACTGACTCAAGCTTGAGAAGAGGTGGCCGTGTCACTGGCTGAGATGCCGCAGCTTTTTTTGACCTGCGACTTTGAACGTAAATTCTGCAATTAATTCTGATGCCGCAGTCATGTTTGTCTTTATTTATGGCATCAGCAATAGCATTATATGTCCTTTGTTTCTACACTGAACACAGTGTTCTAAAGCATTGCTATTCTGCTTTGACCACTTTATAGTTTGTGGTTTCCTCATTATAGAAATGAGGTCAGTCCAACAATTAGTGGTACTGTAGTTCTGCCAACAGTGAGCTAGCTGGAAGTCTTTGGCATGATATAACATGAGCATGTCAAAGATGTCCAAAGTTCCAAAGTTAATTTTCTCAGCGAAAGCAGACTTGATTCTGATTTACATTTCACACCTAACAGTATGAGGGTTTTTCTCTTATAGCAGCACACTGGCCAGCAAAACCGCTACTGGCTCTTGCCTTTAGCCATGCCTGTAGTTATATCTCAAAGCATCAAATGGATGAGAGACACATTTTCTTTGCATCGAAATAGATGGGATGCAGCGGTTTTGGAATGGGTGTATTATTTCTCAGCATGCATTAACCCGGCCCATGGGGAGAAGGAGTGTGCTGCTGCTGTGTGGAAGAGATCAGAGAGAGGGGCTCCTCCTCTGCAGCTCCATTGTAGTCCAGGTAGCATAGATCAAACAGAGCAATCCCCACAGAGCTCCCCAGAAAGTGCTTACCAGGAGGCAATCTTAGCCTGCCCCAAAAGAGAGCCATGGCATATGGCCTTTTGAAGATAGTGGTTTAAGATTAGAGCATATCCCGAATCAGGGAGCATTGAGAGGGGAGGAGTTGTGAGCATGTTGGTGATACACGGAATGACAGATAAGGGAAAGGCATAAATCTTAATGCAGGCATTTCAAAGTGCACAACAGAAAATGTGTACAGACCTGTTGAGATATTGATCGGTGGCGTCAAGGGCTTGGAGGCGAGATAGTTTCAAGAACCTCCAAACTCTGGAAATCAGTAAGTGAAGATGATGTTGAAAAATGTAACGCCCAGCCTTTGTTTTTTTTCTTTTAGCCATCTGTGTAAAAAACGATACATTTTGTCGACAGGAACATTTTCTCGTTTTCAACTTTGTGTGGACACTAAGCTAGTTTTATTTTCCATTCTGTTCTTGTGTGATACAATAGAAAACAGTATAGAATGCCATAATTTACGCTCTGTATTCCCCCTCACTCTTGCAGAGAGTCGTTTATGACAGCTGTTCCCTGTAGCCTGGAGAGCGGGCCACCCCTGTGATGCCATTTCATCTTCCAAACATCTGAGTAATAGAAAAACTGCTTCATTGTAAGCCAAGGGGGCTGATATAAAAAGGCACCTCTCTTGACCGAGACTTATTACCACTCTATTTGTGAAGCGATGTCTAGGTGATATTTCTTCTGATAAGATGGCAATTTCAATAAGAGGCTTCACTGGCTTTTGGCCCCTGTGGGCTTTGGCGCGAGTAAAAGGTATGTATTTCACAGGGGAGGGCTTGATGAAACGAGAGGAGAGCATTTGCAAAAGTGAGATAAAGCTCTGTGTATTCTTTATTTCTTTTTCTTTTTTTTTTTTCATTTTCTCAGGGAGCCATGAGAACTTCGCGACAGAGAAACGTGGAACAGTCGCAGCGCTGTACCGAAGCATGTGGATGGCGTCCCATTCAGTTTCCACCCTGATGAAGACGGTACAGGGGAACCTTATGGGGGTGGGGTGTGTGTGTGTGTGCGTGTGTGTGTGGAGGGGTGTGGAGATATGCTGAGCCCATAATTAAGATGACAGCAATGACAAGGCTTGATGCCGAACAGATCTACCCCGCCAATGGAAGCCGCATGCTTAACAGCCCATGTAGGCTCTATCTGTGTGTGTGTGTGCGTCTGCGTGAATGTGTGTAGCATACAATATGTGCGCCTGTTGACAAGATCATGGAGGCTCAGTGTCAAACTAGACAGCTGATTGCAGACTGGAGTAAACACCTGGCATCATGCTTGTCTACAGCTGAGGTGAATCATTGCACATGTATATCGACCAAAATGTCAAAATCAAAGCATGGAAAACAAAGTCTGGAAAGTAACTGGGGAAAATCACACCATGTGGAAGATGTAGTGTGGCGCTTTGATGTGTTTGCTCAAGTCTCAAGCTACCCAATTTATTGTTTTTCTTTCTTTTTCGCTTTTCTTTTTTCAAAGTGTAGGCTGTGAAATACATTTGAATGTAAAGTCCCACAGTCTTCATAATTGCTGGTCTGTAGCTTTGGAATTCAGATAGGGATCATACCTGGGCCTCCACACAGCCATCATTACTCCCACCCAGTCCAAGGCGTTTTATGTGAATCAGATAATTGACATTCGGAGAGTTCTCTTTCAATTTGACTGAAATTCTAAGAATAAAGTCATAGTGAAAACGGAATTGCGTTCCAAAATTAACCTCAAACTTTTTCCATTTTTCATTTGAAAAGTAATTTTGTGTCCTTTCGAAAATGGTTTGACTGATAGATTAGAATAAATGGTGTTCGGTGAAAGCGGACTCACCCACTGACCTGGCACTTGCTCAGAAGACATAAAATGCAAAGTCTTTCTGTTTGTTACGCATGCTCTCTCCTCTGTACTAATGGAGATTAATTATGTGAAGATAACAATAAGAGAAGAGTTATTAGGGAAAATTGCCTCTCCGACTCAAATATGAAGACCATTTATTTGTGGTAAGACAAAAGGCAATCATTATCTTCACTGGGAGCAAAGTTTGGACGCAAGTATACATTCAAAGTGGGTCTCTCCTAATCACATGTGTTTAAAAACTTCCCTAAACCGTCAGTGTGATGTCACCAGAGCTGTTCTTAAAATAAATCTATGGTCAATAGTTAAGCCCTGAGTGGAATGTGAAGTGAGACAGGAGATTTGAGTAGAAGTGCTAATTAAAAGCCTGTCTATTTTTTTCCTCAGTCTGCGCTCTCTGTACCTAACAAAATGTGAAAGATTTCAATTAAAACTGAAGAGGGACTATTATTTTGAGGAAAGGAGTGGGAGAGTTAAGGGCAAGGTGGGGTGACAGTGAGAAGAAACGGGGAAAGGGGGGCTGGCAGGATTATCACATAGCTGGATCCAACTGGAGGAACAGATAGCTCCACTTCTTCAGATCTCCAAAATGAAGGTGCACGACTATTACCGCGAGCAAGCCAATGAATGTTTATTTGCCTGCTGCTCCTATGCTGTTATTAGCCATGGGCTAATGATGACAGAGAGCCAACCTGGCAGGCAGACAATAATGCTATTGCTGCACAGAGAGACAGATCAAGCAGGATTAAACGCTGGGGAGATAGAGGCGACTGTCTTGGGATGTTGCAAGTGTGTCGGGAGAAACTCCAAATCAAGGCTGCATGCCTGCAAATTCATCAGACACACAGAAGAAGAAGCTGCTGTGACACTTTGAGAGTTAATTATTCCTCGGTTCTAAAACAGCAGCTCTAATGCCGGGTGATGCACTGCACGAAGAGGTTTTAGTCGTCTGAACGGCAATTATTTGCTAAAATTCAGTAGTGAAATGCTTGGTTTATCATGTCAGTTGGACTCAAAATAAAAATAAGAAAGTTATGGATAGTAACTTTCTGAAACTAAAGGGATTTCAGAGTCCCTTGACATATTTGAAATTAGTATACATCTTCAGCATAATGCTAATTCCATGGAAAGCTCAAAGTTTGGAACCTGTCAAGTTGCCCTGCTTTCCCTGCAGCTATTAGGCAACAAAGGCACAATTAAACCCCTTACACATTACCATGCACTTAAAACTTGTTTACTTTTTGACCAGCTGCTATACACAAAGTTTGACTCTTGTCTTTTAAGATACATTAATCCATTATTTCTGAAGGAAATCCTACAAAAATACCCTTAAAAAACACTGTCCTGAGATACTACACATTGAAATCCCATTCACATTTCAGTCTGCTCCAACAGGTCAACGGTGCTTCCACAAGCGCAGGCTGGTCCACACTTATCTGGGTTCTACCTGTATTTTCTCCTTGTATTTCAGGTGCCGCCAGAGAACGTCTCCGCTCACGTACTCACAAATTACCGAAAGAAAGCAACCAGAGTGAAAACTTGGCGATGTAAGTGAGGAGAAGGTCATGGCTGAGGGCGATTGGTGCCTCAGAGGAGATTGGGAGTTCAGAGACAATGAAAATAAACCCAATAGATCTTATCGGCTATGCATTGTCTTGTCTTCCATTGTGATAGGGCAAAATCACGTCAGGGATAAACACAGTATGAATTTTTAAGAGGCACCTCTCCTTATTTCTATTCCGCCTTATATTTGCCTCTGTTCAAAATGACCTCTGGTAATCTTCAGAGGTGAATATCGCCATTTGCCTGAAACCCGAATATGAGGGGAGATTGTGAGACTTACCAGGGGAGTTGAAGCACAGGTGTTGAATATTACAGTATGTGTATTTCATTAGCGTTTGGCAGTTTGAATGATGTGGTCGGAAATATTAAAAGCAGCACAGGTCGGTGTGTTGTTCTGAATAGCAAAGCCTCACTCTGAACAGAATACAACAAAGAAAATGGGCATACATAACCAGCAGATTGAGCAACCAATCAATGAATATTTGATCACTGAAAGGTGGCATCCTCAGGAAGGCTTTTTCGCTTATTTCAGCTATTTCTTTCAAGTATGCCAATAGTGAGGAAAAGGCATTTGTATCTGACGCAGCCACGTCAGAAATGAGTGGAAAGTATGAGAAATATATAATGTATACATAATGAGTCTGTGTATGGATGTGCTAAGATATGCAGGCAAAAGCTGCGCTTGTCTTTGAGTAGATGCAGCTCAAGCGACAAAACAAGTGTGCATTACCATAGTGCAGATGCAACGGAAACATGGCATGGTACATGCTTCAGAATATGGCCACAATATGATCTGAGAGAGATCATAGTGTGCAACAATTAAATCAAAGAAAGACCAGTTCATGAAAAAAACCTGCGTTATACTAGTCAAGCAAGAATATTCGCATTTCCAGTGAGAGAAATCAGTGTTTCTGGATCCTTTCAAAGCCCAAGTACGTGATTTGTGTGCAGCACCAACACCCAGAGCTCCCAGTTTTTTGCAGCTTTCTCAAGTGAGCAATTCTTTACTCACAAGTCGCAAGAGACCCAAACTCAACATTGATTGGTAGCTGGGCCTTTAAAGGCAATCAATTTTTCATCTCCACTTCCTGCGAGGAATGTATAAAAGAAGGAAAGGATGTTATATCACAGATACAGCATTCCACATTTTTATTGGTGCCACTAATATTGAAGTCAATGGGAAGGGCTAAAAAATTAAACTAAACAGACTAAACAGAAACTATATCTAACAAACAGCCCATGTGTGTTTTCTTATAATTATATAAAAAAAACACACTTTATATAATTGGGGTAGTGTTTTTTTTTTTCCTCAATGCATTTATTACCTGTCCTTGTCATTGGTCTCAAAGCACTGGGAGTCTGTCCAGCAGCTACAGGCACAAATCCCAGTTCATAACAGTAATGGCATAATGTTAATGTTAGCCATCCAAAAATACATTTACATCGACCAACATATCAAATGTGAGGGAGTTAGGAATATAACAAATGATCAATAATTCTGACACCCATTCACCACTTTGTCAACCATGCTGAAAGTTTCCACACTTTGCACCAATTTGGGCTCACGTGCTGTGCAGTGACATAATGTCCTTTCCTTCTTTTATACATTCCTTGTGTGTTTGCAGGAAGTGGAGCTGTATGTGGAGTGAAAAAAGCAATGTACTTGGTTTTAAGTCTTGCAGAACCGGCATAGCACGGGAGTCCAGCTAAACAAGCTAGCCGGTCTTAACCGTACCTACAGAAACTGTGCAGGTGGAACGGAAAATGGTGTGGGAAAACAGGAATACACCGCTAATTAAAATGGCAGTGTGGCTGTTTGATGGCTTGCTGTCTTGGGGTGAAGTACTGAAGAGATGACCTCTCCTCACGGAGTGGAAATGTAATTTCATGGCCTGTTAGACACCGAACTCCAGCAGTAAACAGGCAGGGAGAGGTTAGCACTCACATCGGTTGGGGGCACGCTCGGACTACAACAGCACTTGGGTGGTGGCCCCTCTAGTCCTTCACAATGGATCCACTCTAGCTCAACGGCTTTTCAGTTCAGCTTCAAGTGTGTAAACACTGACAGGGTGGATGGCTCCTCTGAGCTTCACCTAATAAGCACACTTACAAATAATTACACCTGTGGAGATACAGTGTGGACCGTGTGTGTGTGTGTGTGTGTGTGTGTTGGCTTGGGTCCGGGGAGGGGGCCTGGAGTGAGAGGAGAGCAAGAAAGTGCGCTGATGAAATTGAAATGACGGCAGAACCACTGAAGAGTATAATTATTCAAGCCATTAATGAAAATGTTTAATACAGCGCCATTTGTGAAATAAATGTAGAAATCAATATGTTTCTCTGCAGCCAGAAAGGCAACCAGCGTTATATGAGCTGGAATAAGAGATAAAGAACCTGATTAAGAATGTAATTGCTCCCAGACTGCAAGGTGCAAAAAACAACCATTTTCTCATGTGCTTCAAAGACTCTCTCCTCTGTATTTTAAAAGAATCATCGGTGCTTATGATATGAAGGCAGTTAGATTCAGGATACCAATTCAATACTGTCAGCACAAAAGAGGCTATATTTCAGAGAGCACAACAATGAGTTCAAGTATATTGCTGCAGCGTACAGCACGTGTCAATTCTCAATTTTGCTTCATGTATTATGTATAGGTATTGTATGGATACAGAGTAATGCATACAGAATGGATTTAAAGAAATGGTACCACCTGAGAATCATCTTGAGGAGAATTGCAAGGTGTCTACCTGTCAGGTGCCATACTCTGGGCAGGGGGTCATATTAACTTGTTCTAGCCTCGTAAAAAAATCACTAGGTTGTGAAGCAAGAACAGAAGAACAAGGAGAGAAAATTCAGCGTCTATAATGAAGCTGTAAAGTCAGAGGTGAGAGAAAACACACAGAGAATGTGGGGGGAAAAAAACAATTCAGGTTTCATCCCTCAGGGTTTCCATCAAAATTGGTAAATTAATCATTTCACATGGGTTGCACAACGATATTATGTTCTCAAATGAAGGAATAAGTTACTACGCCATGATAAAAGAGTTTAAATAATTCATAGGGTTGACCATTGTTAAACCTTTTACTTATTCTCCCAGGAAAGCCCACTTTCATTTCATCTATTCAGTTCAAGACAATATCAAACCAAGCAAAAGGCAAACCCGTTCGCAATCAAATAGGTCTGCCAAACAAACTCAGAATGTGACACGCTATCTCAGAATTCTGATGGAAAAATCATGCAGATATGGAATATTGCATTGATTTCCATTCTCCGTTTAAACAGAAAACAAGAGAGGAAGATTAAAATTGATTTAATGAAAAATAAGCTGCTGCTTTTCTCAATCCATCTTTCTTCAGCATTTCTGTCATTAAAAATGTAAGGTGGAAAACAAACAGTTTCGACACGTACCGCTGTAGTGTTTTTAACAAACACTACAGCGAAGCGAGCAGCACTCGGGAGGGGCAAAAGAAGACAAAGAAGAACAAGAGCTGAGCAAATAAAGTTGCAGTCCCCAGACAGGTACGGTCTTCTCATTTAACAGCCACTCCTCAGTCAGATGGAGAATGAGAATGAGCAGCGAGAGGGCATCAAACGCCCGAACTCGCCCCTGTGCAGTGGCTTCCCACCAACTTAATTCACTCTCTGCTAATAGTGATTGTGTTGTTTTAAATTCCCATTGGATTGTGTGCTGCTGCGAAAAGAGCAGCTTAAGAAACATTGCGGGAGAGAAAAAACCAAAAACAAAAAAAACAACAAAAAAAACATAGCTGCTATTTTTTCAAGTGAAAGCCAATTACAAAAAACACTTATAAAAGCAGCAGAAAAACACAGTGAGGTCACAAATTGGTGTTCTCACTCACGGGAATATCTTGAGTTTCCCATCTATACTTGTCTGCCCATTCTGCTCCGGTTATCCCTCACATTGATCCCCTCTTATGTGGCTTAGTTTGACCCTGTGATCTGGAAGTACGGAGAGTGGCAGCATTAAACCAAAACATGAATTTTTTGTGAGTATATAAACAACAGCAATATACACAACTAACTTTCAAATACTATTAAAACAACCCCTTTCCATTTTTCAGCACCATGATTCCAAATAGGTTTATTTTATTGGAATATTATTGCAGATGTAAAGAATATATAGCTTTAAAATGCACTTAAAACTTATAGTGGCTGCATACTGTCATTGCTTCAATACTTCAAGACAGTCAATTTGAAAGGGTAAAAATGTCTTAACACCTAAGCAGGAACATGGAACAGCAGGGTGACACTGGTTTAACACTGGGTGCCATACATCAGTTATGAATTAGCCCTATAAATGACGCCGTGTACGTTATGCTTCCAACTCCCCATTACCCAGGTCCATATCTGTCACCGGCACCACCAAATACAGCACCGTTCCAGCCCACAAACGTCTAAAAGGTTGCTTTTATGACCTAAAAATCGATCACGACCCTACCTCACCCTACAGGCGGGGGGTAATCAAGGCGAGGCTGGCCTGGTCTGCGGTCCATTACCAATGATCTCTAAAGCCGATACAAAGGTGAAGAGGGAGGATGCATTACAGCACCACCCCAACGTTATTGAGTTTTTCAGTCAGTTTCCAACATCCCTCAAGTCTATCAAACCGAGACTGTTTGTCAATGCAGACTGTGTGTCAGGAAATGTGCAATTCTAAATATCTATTGACCATCGGCTGGAACAACAGTATGTAAAACATTCCAGTGACTGGCATCTTTGTCAAGAGGAAGCTAAAATGCACAAATATTATGTTTGCTTTTCATTCCAGTCACCAACTCTGGTAATTGGAAGAGTATAAGTAGGATTATAATAATTGCACACTGCCGGAATAGTTCAGTTTATGGTGGAATCAACTGCTGCAAACTATAATTCATGTGTAATGACAGCAGCAGCAAAGTGTGCAGCAGTGACATACTCATTTTCATGACCTTTGAAATGTGTGACAAATGACTTTGTGCGCGCCAAATAGGGCCATGATGTAGTCAAGAACGCCACTATGCCCGTTTCGAATGAAAAACAATGCCTAAAACATAATTCACTTCTGCCATATTCCTATCAGCCTCCCATCAGGAGACAATTCCTGGAGCGGCTCTGCTAGCAATGAATGGGAGACTGACTTTCTGTAGATAATGGTATGTTTTCTGGGTCAGAAGTATTAGCAATGCAAATTAAATTCATTGAATGTAAAAGGTTAAACAGTTTATGAGTCTACAAATACAGTTTCCTCATCAACAGCGGGGTAACTTCAAAAATTGTCTCTTAGATGACAGATTAAAGCTTTAGTTCTCTGATGTCTCGCTTTGGAAGAGTTGGCCATGCTCACAAATACTGATTAACCCCTTGAACTCTGATTTTCTCTTGAATTTCCCCTTCAGTAGCTTCAAAGTTGTAAAAAAAAACATTTTTTTCATGTTTTACAACATTACATACATATTCTGTATTTGCTGGTTTATGCTTCATTACAGTTACATTGAGTGAAATTTTCAAACCCGAGATGCCATTGTTCTATAGCTGCAGTATTGCACCAGAGAGAAAATAATTAATGTCTTGTGCATTATTTCATACCCATTTCCCTTTAATTCAGCAGGACATATTTGGTGTCTTTGGAAACCTTGTGATCATCTCCACAAGAATTTTAAATAAAGTTCAGTGGGTTTGAACAAACCGTGCAGTGGCCGTCCACATTTATTTCTTCAACCCACAGGGTTGAACAAGTTAAACTCCTAATGTCATGTGAACAAAAGGAGTGAGGTTTGCTTTAAGGTTTGATTTATATCTGCACAAAGAAAAAAACACACACAGAGCAGCATGCTGCTCGTATAGCCGCCATATAATAACTTGTTATTAATTATGTGTCACAGAGAGGAAACCAGATGATGATAATGAGTATGGAGGCGTACTTTTCTTCTCATCGTGTAAATGTGTCTCCATCTCACCATCCTCCTCCCACTGCCTCGCTGCTCCATTTACCTCTCTTTCTGCCCTGCCCTTCATATCACTCCTCTGGACACTCAGGCACCCATGACCCAGCGTGTGGGAAGAGGTGGGAGAGATCGAGGAGCACAAAAGAACTGGCTTCTATTAATTTCGCCCAGGCAACCTTCACGATAAGCCAACGAGACAGCCGTTTAATTGCACTAACCCTGAGCCCGCAGCGAGCCTGTCTGTCCCAACTGGCCTTTCTCGGTGAATACCAAGGAGCTGTCTCACCTCACCTTCATTAGAGAGCAAGAGAAAATGTGGGGAGGAGAGTGACAGACTGACCAATTGGATTCCTTTCCTTTTCTCTTCTTTTAGTATTGTTACCTACATCCTCTATAGAGAAGTGCAGGGATGTGTCATAGGAGACTATCTATGGCCGTCGTGATGCGGGTTTACGTTTGAAAAGACACTCTGCAGTATTGTTCACTCTCAACAGTTCACGGTTTGGAGAAGAATGTTGCATTGTCGAGCGAGCTAGAGCTTACTGGAAGGAGACATTTTGGAACAAAAGCAGAGAGTAAGTTGTTATGTGCCCCAAGGACAGATTGTGTTCAAGCTGCAGAGGTCATGGAAAAGCCTGAAAGCTGCTGGGTTGGAATATCAGCTTTCTAACCTTTCTTAGAAATATTTCACAACCCCATTAGCACCCTTCAATCTGCACACATATGCAAAACATTTTGAGCCAAACAGGCCGCGTGCAACTAACCGACATATGTCCAGATTACTAATGAAAAAGAAGTCAGATTTAATGATATATGCTGCTATTTTAGATCGACGGTACAGATTTAATTTTGTACCTGATGGAGCTATGAGGGACATCAGTATGAGAGGTGCTTTTACAAATTGCTGATGAGGTCAGAGTAATGAGGACGAGGAAAAAAAAAGTTGTGATTCATACAATAAGTGGTCCTTCACATTCAATTGCTTCCCTTTCCCCATCTATATAATCTAAAATGCCATAAAGCTCCCTTGGATGAATTGGGCTATTTAGGACAGGCAACTCTGGAGAAATACCCACTACAGCTAAAAGAAAAAAAAAAAAGAAGAAAAAAATAGGATGAGGAGTAGCCCGCCAAGTGGTCCTCCATCCCGTCACTCTTTACTCACTTCCTCTCTATCTGCTCTTTCGCTGGCCCCTCTCTCAATTGCTGTCCCTTCACTGCAGGTAATTACAGTGCAGCAGCTCCATGGTCGGTGGAAGGCGAGGCCCACCACTCCAGGGGAAGGCACATGATCCATTAGCTGAGCACAGGGCTCGACGGCCC
>OMLF01006852.1:26637-42722 GCA_900302615.1 Holocentrus rufus | reverse complement strand
CTGCAGGAAATTGCCAGGTAGTTTCCAGACCCACTTCCCTGCGTTGCGCCCAATTAATCAGGGCTACATCTGTGTTGGATGGACCTCTACCCCTAGGGGGGAGGGGGTGGGGCAGAGACGTTAGTGTTTTTGTCTGCACGCGCGTGTGTGTGTTTGCGTGCGTGTGTCACACACATGTCTGCACGAGCACATGTATGTGTGCGCACATGTATCGCACGAGAAGGGGAGGGGATGAAAGTTGTTTTTGTGTGTGTGTGTGTGTGTGTGTGTTTGTGTGTTTGTCAGCATAGACGGGGAGGAGGCTGTTGATGCTGGTCGTTTTCCAGCCTCGCAGTCAAAACTACAGTCATGGGCAGCCGTTCTCGTCCACTGTTCTCCTCCTCCTCCACTATCCTGCCTGTTCCAGGATCAGCCCTCCTCCTCCTCCTTGCTGGGCCCTTGCTAGGAAAAGGATCATTTTTCAGCACCTGTGTAGCTCGGTGCCCGTATGTTTACTTCCTGAAGCTTCTGGCACACCTGGACCTCAGCTACCCCTCCTTCTTTGATCTCTGCTCTCCTTTTTTTTCCTTCTCCCCTGTTTGGCTGTTATTTCTCCAGTCTCTTTCCAGGTCTATTCATATGAACAACAATCGAAATAGAATAATATGAGACCAGCGTGCATGTGTGTGTGTGTGTGTGTGTGTGTGTGTGTGTGTGTGTGCGTGCGTGCTAGCAAGCATCCACATGAAAAACAGCAGCTTCTATGTGCTGCTTTTAATCAGGGTTACTGGGACTGAGTGGCTGCAAAAAATGTTTTAGTCTTGTCACAGAGCAACAGAGCTCACATTAATGAGTTTTTACATTATATCCAAAGTGATGCACTAAACGGGTTGTTTTAACTTACTAGTAGCTCACTAAACTATCACAACACAGTTTTCAGTTTTACGATAACTCTCAAAATGATATGATGGACTCACAGAAACACTGGTGTCACCTTGGCGCTTTTATATGAGTTCTGTCATAACACTTTCAGATTTAAATTAACACTGAAAATTTTACTACACATTTTTTTCATCCTTCAAATATTTTGTCTGTTCAACTTGTTTGCTTTCTCAATTTCTCAACATTTTGCATCTACTGAGAGCTTAATTTAGTTAACAAAGACATGAGGAGGGATGAAGCACAGGTATATCAAAGTAAATCAGTCACAATACCTATTTGACATGATGGTGGAGAGCAGTGGGGTTGGGGGACGTTTGTGCTAAATTATGAGTACCTCTTGCCACCATGCAGAACATCATAATCCAGAAAGCTAAATGAATTACTTAAATAATACCTTGACATGATGTGACAATTTTATTTGACTCCCGTCCTTTGCAAGATGGTGTCCACCATGTGAGTGACTCAGTTGATCGAGTGGGAGTTTTGATTTCAGAAAATCCTCCGATTACACACAATAAAAATTCTTTACTCGAGGACAGGCCTATCTTCTGTTGGTGTGCATTAGTGCATGTGTGTGTGTGCGACGCACTCAATCCTGTGTGGAGGCCTGGCACAGTGTGGTGCAGTGCAGAGTGGAGAGGAGAGACAGCTGCCCTGACAGATGCCGGGAGGCAGGACCCCACTGGGAAGCAGGGGGAGGGAGCTGGCACTCTCTCACCCCAGCGGAAACACCATAGGCTGCAGAGGAAGTGGGCAGGGGGACAAACCAGGGGCTCACTGAGTGTGTGTGCGTGTGTGTGTGTGTGATCTACTTTGAGAGGACCTTGGCTGTTGCTCATGTACAAACGCAATTACTTCCGAATACATATCTATCTATCTATCTATCTATCTATCTATCTACACAAATAAATATATACATCATGACTTATAGGGTGAAAAACCCATTTTTCATTTCCTCGTGACTTTAATGCAATACTCATATAAACAGTTGTTTTAGAATCTTCAATCAAAAGGAATTAATTAGGAAGTAGATATCAGTCATAAGAGTGTGTACCTCCGCCAGTGCTATGCAATTATCAAGATATGCCAATTGCTCATATCTGAATTACACCCAACTAACCCAAAAGTTAATATTTTCTTCCATGAGCCATTACCAACTTGTTTCATGTCACACATTTCCATTCATATACCTGAAATGGGACATGAGATGTGTCTGTCCAAATTGTGGTCAATTTCAAGCATTTTAGCCAATTGTTGCAATGCCACATGACCAACCAGCATTATACATGTTCAGTGGCCATCAGGGCCGTCCTTCTACTGCTGTACCAAGTTCTGAAAAACTGGCAGGGCAATTACATCTAAAGCAGAAATGAGTTTTCACTGCAGCAATCTTGTCTGATTGAGCCAATAATGGAGGGTTTGCCTCTTCTCATGTGCGCTGATATGTGCACAAAGTTTGATTTTGTGATGAGAATCTGTTCCAAAAGTGATTTCCCTTTTTGTGCGATCGGCCTCTGTCACGCCCCACTTTGGCCAATCAGTGTGAAAACTTCTTCCTTGCAGTATGGTGATCAACCTTTCTATGAAGTTTCGTGCAAATCCAATCATAACTTCCTGCTAACAGACAAAGAAACATGCAGAGTGGGGCAAAAACATAACTCCTGTCCAACTCTGTTGGCAGAGGTAATAAAAAAAATATTTTGCATTTATGTGTCGCCATTGAGTGGATTCTTTTTGTCAAGGCCCTTTTATCATTCTTCAGATTGGATCTAAATGTTTTTGGATCAAAATTTTAGCACCTGACTAAAGCTTCCCTCTCTCTCTCCTGTAAAGCATCTTATTTCAGACAGACAATAAATCAGCTGGTAATAAATTGGAATGATTATTAACTGCTTTTCATATTATTTCATCAGTCATGTTTGCTGATAATGCAATAATCAAGACTAGAGTACCTATGAAGACTGGCCAACAACTGGATTACATTCAAAACCACGAGGTAGCTAGACAAATGCATATGATGTCTAAATCATTTACTCTGGAGAAAGAATAATTAATAACACACCCCACTGTAAAATTCAATGATGAAGACTATTGAAGTGGGCAGATATGTATTGATAAAAAGGAGGATAGAGTGCAGCAGAAAGATAATTGTGGTTATTTTCAACCTGAGCCTTATTTTCCTAGTTCTTGCCATCATGATGATTGATTGCTTTCAAAGCTTCAGTGTAGCTTCAGTTTTTCTGGTAGTGCTGCTCTCCAATGCACACTCACGGGCCAAGCAAATACCTTGAAAACTTTTTTTTTTGTAGCATTGCTCACACATTTCCCAGTTTACTTTGCTGCAGGCCAGTTTTCTGCTGCGGTCACATCATGTTGGAGATTTTGTTGCTTCAGTTTGAAAGAGTTTTACTTGTGAGTACAGGCACATCCAAAATGAGTTCTATTAATGATTTAAAAGCAAGAATAAATGAATAATTGCAGATATTTCTCTCATTCTGTAAGTATGATTGATTATAATAATGAGAATATTGCTTATCATGTTGATTTTTAAAACCTTGAACTGTGGACATTAGTACAATTCCTTCTATGTTTACTGCTTGTTTTGATAGAATTTTGCAATTTCTATATTTCCATATGTCGTACTTGTAATTACCTCTAGCAGGCAAGAATGCATCATCAAATACTTGCATAACCTTATTGCCGAGTAAGTCATATAAGTTAAAACAGATAATCAGAAAAATCTGAAAATGTATCCCATTGTAGTCGGAGAGTTTTTGTTTTGAAAGGACGTGTTTTTATCACATCTTAGTTTCAGCTGTTGGCTCATGTTGGCCGTGGAGTGTGTTGTTGGGGAGCTGCACTACTGCAGTGCTGGAGGAGCATAAAGCTGTAACGTAAGTGACAAAATTTTGAACACAATCAATCACCCTGATGGCAAAAACTAGGACAGTAAGTTGAAAATAGGTTGAAAAATAGGTTAAAAACAACTGTAATCATCCTTTAATATCACAAAGGATATACCTCAGGATGCCATTGTTGGTGCCCATTTGTTTTCTGTCTTTATAAATAATATCAGCTTGTTAATTATTTGTTTACTTGCCTGCTGCACTGCAAGTCTGAGATAGTGAGCGGCAGTCTTGGAAGCTACATTTCACCAGTGTTATGAGCGACACTGCTAGATCTTTTTTTTTTTCTTCCTAAGTATGAGATAAATAAATGGTCCTGGGTCTGCTTTAGACTGGGCTGACCAGCCAGGATATCAACATAATGTTTATATTTTTAGTTAAGATTAGGTAACTAACCTCTTTCTAGTCTCCCTCATGTTCTAGTTTTGTGAAGAAAATGTATTTCTCACACTTTTTGTGCATGGGGCAAATATATGCATTTTAAAGCTGAGATCCGTAATGTATATTTTGATTATGTTATGATATTCATGTGTATGGAAGAGTATGGCAAAACTATACAACAGGCACATTTACCATCTCTGGAGACCCTCTCAATACTTTGCTATAATTAGAAATGCTGCGACTATCAATCACCTTGTAGGGTCACACCTGTCCCGGTAAAGTCTGTTCAAAATTGAGCTGTTACACTATAAACCAGATTAATCCACTACACACGCTCCGGTTTCAATATCAGATGCACTCAGATACAGATCAGCTAGCCCTACAGTCTTTGTGCGAGCAGTGTGCAGGTAAGTTACCGTGAACGTGCCGCGGCCTCAACATATTTGCATCATTCCATGCTATTTTAACTTCAAATTTCAACACCTCAGAAAATATTTGTATTCGTGTTACCTGACCAGTCAATGTCATTTTCACTCTGCTGGAATTGAGATGCTCCACCATCTTAGCTGTAGTTCTCCACCGTGGAGCAACAACATGCGGAACGATACATATTTCAGCTTCAAGACGTGGGTTATATGGGTGCTGTTTCTGCTGTCGACAGGCTGTGCTGCATCCACTTTTCCCCACGCCAGCCTCATCCTGTGTGATTACTTAATAATCAATATAACTGTGATGCTATGTTTCTATGATATGTATCTTTTGGGTTCTGTTCTGATTTGATTGTATTCCTTGCTGAATCTTTAGCATACTGCTCAAATTCATGCATGGAGCACCCTGGAGAGCAGAACCTTTACCAGATATAGCCATGTAGCCATTAATGTAATGACGGTTTTAAGTGTTCTTGATTGAATTGAAAAAAAAAGAGCTGTGTGGTGGATTACATTTATGAAGAATGGATACTAAAGATTCAGAATCGTGGTGTTCCTTCCATATGAGAAAGAATGAAATGTATCAGCGAAGATGTTGGCGTTGCCTCCATGTAACAAAGAAAGAGTGTTTTATTTTGACAGTTGCACTTTTTTTTCAACATTGACAGCCTCAACAACCCCTATAGTGTTATAACCATGATTTTTCACTAACACCTGTTCTTTACGTCCCAGCGAACACAAGCATGAATTGCACTATTGTTTGTAACACACAAGTCATGCGGGTATCAACTTGCCAAAACACACACTTTGTTTGCAGCAGCGTGCTTTACACAAACAAGCCTTCTTTTAGGAAATCCAGGCAAAATGGTGTGAAAATACAGAATTGCATGGAGGGGGAAGGGTGACAAGTACTACAGCAACATCCTCTTTGCAAAGGGAAGCAACAGGGCTCATGGGAAATGTGTTCTTAATTTTCAGAAATATAAAGTTTTACATGTTGCATCTTTGAAGTACAAAATTCCAATAACAAGTAGTCACTTTTGTCACTTGGGCAAAATGGTCCCACTGGCAAAAATGTCAGCATTCCATGGCATATATTATTTATGCCTAACATTTAGGATGTAGTTGGACATCTTGACATCTTATTTTCAAAACTGCTCTAACTGCAACATATACACTGGGAAATCATATTCCATTACCACTTAATACGTATTAAAGCGATTGTAGGTTTTAGGGTGTGCTCTGATTCTGAATGCTGGAACAAAGTGCAGAATACCTGTGTAACTTCTGGTTGCCATTTGATTGCAGGTCCTGGGGTTTCAAAGAAAAAAAATAAATTGTAATCCCTCCAGCACTATATGTGAAAACACAGAGGGGGCACTTTCCAGTATTTTATTTTGTCAAATTTATTCATTGACTCCCACAGTAAAATTATAGAACTGAAAATGCGCCATACAAGTCAAAGGGTATGGCTGCATTTCTTGTCGGGGTATGCAAAAATATGATTTTGTACACACTGCAATCAAATCTTCAAAAGCAGATAGAGAGGCGATCAGTGATCAGAATTCTTTGTTTAGGAACAAACAGCCACAATACACATATATGTAATGTAGAGTAGGAAAGAGGGAAAAAGAAGGTAAAGGTTCGACGTTTAACAGTCATGCTTTCCTGAAGCATAATATGACTAGTAAATACCAGCAGGGGTAATCAACTAAAGGTGATCCCACTCCACAGATTCAAAAACTCAGGGGCCGACTGAAGCTGTGGTTTTGTTGTTGTTTGAAGGCCGCCCTACCTCTCAATGGTGGTACCCTCCATCTGGTCTAAACAAAAATAAATTGAAGAGTGGCAATTAAAATGCATAAAAGTCAAATTTTGTGAGAGATATTATCTTATATTTCATCAGGTATCTTATAGTTGGTAAACCCTAGCTCTGTTCCAGGGCACTGGTTTCTGTGGCTAGCCCACCAGGGAAACTGTCTATTATTAAGTGACTGGCTTCAATATAGTTGTTACGCACCGAAGTAAAGACTGTTTTGGAATCATGAAGGACTTTCCTCCACACTGGCCCTGGTCTCCACTCTTAGTTTTGTTTAAAAAGGTACAATTTAACACAAAAAGTTACTGCATGCTGCAGATTTCTTCTTCTTTGGCACTTTATACTTGAGTCTCGATGGCAAATGGAAGTTTTTGAATGAGAGTCATTCAGTATGTTTACATGCACACAAGAAACCTGATTATTAAGAATAACTGGGCAATGCTACCTTACGCCAATTACTCAAAATCCCTGAATACATGCACTCCTCAAAAATTGGGTTTCTTCCCCTCGATGACCTCCCTCAGACTGTCATCACTGCTTACAGCGGGGCTGCAGCTTCTCGCAGGTGGACGTTGAGCGCCCGTCAGTCGGCACAGAACACAGGTCAGTCGGCCTCTACTTACATCAGCTCTGATGAAAACGGGTTTCTTAGTGAAGCTTAGAAAGCCTGTTTTCATCTGAGATAATGTTGACATAATATTAAGTGTTCTTCAGCGAGCATGTAGAACAGAAAGTGTTTCCTCTCACACACATTTCATTTACAGGTCAGTTTCCTTATCAGCTCTGTTCTTTTGCACATACACACATGTAAAATCCAGTTAGAAATCGGGAGAAGGGTTTAGACGGCCCAATAATCTGGGTTCTCCAGCAGAAATCCAGCCAATTTCTCTTAATCCCTTATGCCAATTTTCTGAAATTGGGGTTCTTGTTTACATGGCAGCTGAGAAATCAGGAACTGCTGTCTGAGGGTGAGTAACCTGATTACTGAAGTGCAAGTAGAGATTTAGAGGTGCAACTTTTTGTAGTGCTATTGTGACCATCGCTTAAAGTGATCGTTTAGATTCTCTTACACTCGTGTGGAGCAGCGAATATGATTGTATAGGAAAGAATCAGAACTACCACTAAAATTCACATTTCAGTTGGATGATAGTTGCCGGCTGGTTGGGTCTGTTGCTGAGCTGCAGCAGCACCACTTGTAGGCATCTGCTAAGACATGTCACCAATCAACCAGAGATCACAAGGACTTTGAAAAAAGTACAAATCTTCAGTTCATGTGTTACATTAATCATCTGTCATAGAAGAAATTTAGGAGATCCAAACAGTTTTGAAGAGTTACGTACTAAACTTTTTCTCTCTTTTTTTGCCTTAATTACTTATTAATTTGTTTGTGTTGCTTTTTGTCCTGTTTATTCAATGGACTAATTCCTCAGTGATTCACCAGTAACTGCTGAACAGTTGTAGGCATGTTATTCTTCCCTGTGAGGACTAAAACTTACATTTAATGTAGAATACAGCTGTTTAGGTGTGACTGTATGTGTACTTGCTTGCAGATTTATTTATGAGAGTGTGTACGCAAGTGAGCTTTAGTGAGTGTGTGTGTAAGTGTATGTGTGTTTGTGTGTGTGTGTTTGTTAGGGATGCTGCAGGCCTGGTTTGCATGCAGTGTGCAGAAGACTAATACAGCTGCAGGGCCTGCACAGTGGGAAGTGTTGCCATGGTGAGCCAGGCTGTCGGGGCCAGGGAGACCATCTTCATGGTTCATATGGTCAATGCAGCTGTCCTTGCTATGTGTGTATGTGCTTGAATGTGTATGTGTGCATGTGTGTATGTGTTTCTGTGCAACTATGAAATAGAAGCTAATATACCAAAAGAAAAAAAACAAACAAAATTTTTACTCCCTTAAAAGTGTAACATATTGTTTAAATTACTGGTGTTTATGTGGTGCAGACGGTAACTGTGCAAAAACAACAAAACAGTAAACTCCCCCCGCCCTCCCTCCACAAGTAATGCAGTCTTCTTCTGGGCCAATCAAAAACAAATATGTCTCCTAGTTTTGCTCTGAGTTTTGCCTTGTAATTGTAATCTGTGGTGTCTAGGACACTGCATGGGACACATGGACAAACTAAGATGTTAGAATCTAGAGGTTTACTGCACCAGTCCTCTGACTTTTGCTTAAATCTGATCTGATGTTGTGTCTTATGGATTGACGATGAACATCAAAACATACAGAGACTCATCCACAGTCCCCTATCTGCTGATTCCATTATGAAGGATGTAATATTTTTATTTTGGGGTTAGGGCTAGGGCTATTTATTTATTTATTTTTACACGGGACTCTACAGTTTCCAACTAAAAATTAGACCAAAGTAGCACTTTTTAAGTCAAAGAAGCTCGTCCTTAATCATAACATTACTGAATATCATAATTATATAGGAAACAAGTGTCCAAATTCTATGTTGACATTATAGAAAGGCTAAAATATTCCAAAGTACTTTTATATTCTGCAGTTCTACTGCTCTTTAGTTTTCTGGGGAATAACTTATCTTCGACCTCAGTGATTTTACAATTTAGGAGATCTCATGGGCATGTCCGACTGTCCTGCAAAACCTCTACTGCCAAATTTGGCGGCATGCTGGTGACCAGTCTCCATCGGTACCCGTCATTTTGCCTGTCAGGAATGGTCCACGACACCCTCAGCAACAGAATAAGGGCTATACTGGTAATGTGCAAAGTGTGTTTCCAGTGGCTTCCTCCTTCCCCTTTCCTCAGACACAGCAGTTGACAGAGCAAGACGTCCTCAGAGACCAAGTCCACCGGGACTAGGACTGTGGAGACAGAGCCCACGGAGAGCCACAGTGACAGTGTCCAAGTACAATGTGTCTATTATAGTCAACCATGTGTGACGGGCTAAGGGAGGGGGATCTTATGAGGTCTGTGTTTGTTTCTCAGAGGGATATCAGGAAGGGCAGGGGGATGGGCCAAATCTGTGCAAATACTGTAGATCTGAAGGTTGTTTGGTTGCTAAATGCAGAATTATTATACTCTGTAAAAGCTTTATTCTATCCACCATCATTTGAGAACAGACATTTATTTGTTGAATTTTCCACTGTGTCACATTTGTTGCATGTAGAAGCAACATGTATCATAGCAATGCTGATCAGTCTAGTGAAGATCTACCCATATTCTACTGTTTGTAGCAACTGCTTTAGGATGCAGACAAAAACATAAATAATAATATCAATGACAACATTTTACAATGTTGTTTTCTGATTACAAAATTTACTTTAATTAGTATGAAAGGAAAATTATAGCCGAAAACACATCAACACCATTTAAAACCTTGAACAATGTACATTATTTTTAGCGCTGTTTTATTGGTTGATGTTGTATTTGTGTGGCTATGGCTAAACTAACCTAAAGTTAGTGAAGTTACGTCACTGGGAGATATTCTCAGTGCTGCTGCTGAAAAAAAAATCATTGTAAAAGATAAATATAAGGTTTCAGTGTCAAGCCCTACAAGTAAAAGACCAAGGGCTTCTTTGACTCACTTTTTTGCAACAATAATATAGAGAGAAATCCAGCATAGAAGAGGGAGAGCTCACTTCTTTCTCCCATTAAGCTTCATTCTAGCTGCAGCTGCTCTCTATGTATATTGCATTAGGTGAGTTTCTCAATGGAAAAATGAAATTACACGCTAAAACAACAAAATTGCACTAGAAATGTAAAGTAAGTCCCTTTTTTTTAAAGAGTGGGGTGGAAAGTGTCACTGTATTCATGTTACTTTATGAAAAATGACTTACCTGTAGCTCTTTGCAAACTTTTAATTATACATTTTTATTCACTCATCTTTTCACTCAATCCACCCATGTGGCCGACATAATTGTACACAAATCTGGATGGTACCAGTGTCCGTTCTGTGTAGCAACTCACAGGAAATTGAGCACCAGAAACTGAGCAAATCCTATGGGCTTGCAAACTTGAGCGAAGCTGCAAGGTGCAAAACACATTCAGTGTTTCTCAACATGGTGTTTATACTTACTTACTTGTAAATCTCACTGTGCCCTGCGTAGATACAGGGGATGAGGCATATAAGAAGAAAGAAATTTGAACTGACTCACAACAGTCACACTCGCCAGCCAGATTATGTCCCATGGAAGTTGGGTGCTATGGATTTTGTAGGCATATCCACTTTGGCTTCCCTCAGTGAGTTATGGATTTGAGATAAGCACTTTAAATCAGGCTATAAAACAGCATCAAAAGCAATCTAAACGAGTAGCCAAAGTATTTCAGAATTGTTTGATGGGTTGGTTCTAGATAGCAGTGTCAGAGGTCCTTTTGTCCTATATTACTGTTAAGATTGATGTTGAATGTGGAAATTATTACATGAGCTGTTGAAGGCTAAGAGTAAGCCTAATATAAGTGAAGTCTAAGTGTGTGTGACGTGATGAGAAGAGCCCATTATATTACACCTGCCCTCACCCTCTCCTTTTCCTCCAACATCCAAGCTGGGTTTTCAGGCAGGTGCCCAGTTCAACATCACGAGCAGCAGACTTAGACATGGCATGACAAAGATGTCAAGCACTAACTACGTGACATTATCACAATTTTAGGTGTGATTTGGCCACCCTGGCAAAAATTCAAAATATGAGTCATGCTGAGTCACTCTCATGCCTCAAGCTGATAGATTATGTTATTGTGTCATTGAACTATTCTCCCTCTTTACCTGCTCAAAAAAGATTGTGTTGTCTGTGTATAGATACACAAACAGGATACACATTATATTCTGTGCGCACAAGCAAGTTAAATCTTAAGTAATTCAGCTTATGCCATCTCATGAGATTTGTAGTCTCTCTGATGCACAAACTTAAAACTAAACTGTTAAGCTAGTGAGAGGGATCACACATGATGAGGGGCGTCCCATGCTTCACAAATTGGCCATTGAGTTTACCAACAGAACCCTGCAAATCTACTCAAATTGTGCAGAAAAATGAGCTCTTACATTAAGTTTTTATTAATAGAGTGCTTTTGCAGGTTTGCCACAAAGTGCTTTACAGAAAACACAAAAGCAGATAAAAAAAAAGGACAGAAAGAGGCACTGGAACTGCCTAATGTCCCCTTATAATCACCACGATATATTAAACATGACCGGTTATGAAAATGAGGTCATTATTTCAGCTAATTAATGCAATAATAAGCAAATATTTCTGTCAACAGACTTTTCTTCACATAAGACGTGGATGGTATTAATATGAAGTCTGCATCTAGCAGCATAAAGGAGTTATGGCATAGTTTACAGAAAATCAATTTTTGTAATTAATATGCAAATTTATGCAGCAAAGTGCACCAAACCCTAATCAGATCATCAACTCTGTAAGGGAGCCCATGGTGTAAGCATGAAGTTTGTATCATGGATATAGTTTATAAGTTACTGTGTTCATATGTGTCTTCATAGAGACACACGCGCACGCACACACACACACACACACACACACACAAACACATGACTGTGCAGTAAATCATGTGCCATGGTGGTGATAATAAAAACATTGATGGATCAAAAACAACACTAACTCCAAGGAGCCGGGCCAAGTCAGCAATTCTCTGACTATTAAAACTTATTTGACTTCTCCTTTATCTGAATGAGATTATTTTGTGATAAGAGATCTGTGCATATTTAAAGACTATATGGGGATCCCCACAGATTCAGTCTCCCTTCTTGTGTTTTGCATGCATGGGCCAGACATGACGATCAAACGGACCAGGGCAGGTCTGGTACTGAATATTTCCAATAGAGCAAAGATCCACTCTCATTGCCCTCATGCACTGTATACACACTTTCTGACAGCATGATAAGCACTTTCATCAAGACCATTTGTTTCATATGAAAGTCTCTTCATTTTTACATTTTTTTTCCTCCCAAGGATTTTATAAGTGTTATGTTTTGCAAACAGAAGTAGTTATGATTTCTACATTGCCATATGGACACCAGAGATATTCAACATTCTAATTGGGTTTCACTAATGGAGTCCTAGAGGCTGACACACCCAGGTAAACCCATCATCACGCCTAACATTTTCATGTTCAGTTGTGAGTTTCCAACTCCAGCCGAGCCCTCTGGCACCACACGTGTCCAGCCCCCATCATCATTTACATGTTCACATTTGCACTTTGCCATACCACCCCTCAAACACAACCTACAACTCGTCTACTATTATGACTATGACTACTATTATTACTTGAGAATCTTAAGTGTCACTCAAGGAGGTGGATGTAAAGTGAAAGAATTTAGATACAAGAAATTTTAAAAATTGTGTACATATTTGGCATTTTATTAGTCCAGTATGTATCCACCAGTGCCAGGCATGGATTAATGCATAGTTTTACATGGTCTCAAGCCCACAGGCTACAACATATAAGTTAGTTTGATGTCTATGTGTTGATCATACACAAATGGGGCTGTGGATAGAGAATGGACAGAGGCTATGTTACTGGTTCACTGGGGTCATGTGATCCCAGTGGGCCGGTGGCAGCCGGCAGTATTGTCTCATGGATGTTCTGTGACAACTTGTGCTGTTGAGTTGAACACATAATTTCTGTAAGCTGTAAAGAATTATTATATTTATTTGATTGTTTTTCATTTCTACTGCACTGGTTTATTTACCCATAGTGAAATCTATTGGACATATGTGCAGTCAGTAAGTGCCTGAGACAAAAATGATTGACTATTGTGGCAGTAAACATTTACTGATCTGTTTTTCTGGAAGAAATCCAAAGAAATCGTTTTAAGAACAGGAGTCCATGACCACTATGATCCTGCACTGACCATTGCATTTTCATATGTGTACTATATATGGTGTAACACTTACATTATGTAATTTGATTTCACTGTGGGAGTTGTGGATTTTGAGCATTATTGTTAGACAAATTATAATACCCACATCAGGCTAGTCAGAGTAGCAGCAAAATCCTTTATATCACAGGTTTTGGAAATAGCTTCCGAAGGGGCAGAATTTTTTCAAACAACTCCTCCTCTGCCAATGTTAGCAAAACAAAAATAACAGAAAATGGATTGAAGACTAAAGTGGATGTGGATGTGGATGCTTAGGAGGATATTATATCCTTAGTGCCCCAGTACTGGTAAAATGCATGCCTTCTGAATAAGTAAAGTCATTAATGATGGTAGAGTGCCCTGAATACCACTGATCATAACTTGTGCCAACAAATTGGCCTTTCCAGGGATGATGCCTGCAGCCTCACCAGGTTTTGCCTGGGAAACCAGATTGAGCCTCAGTCAGCAGGTCTTTGCACAGCGGGTGACACCACAGGTCCACATACTGTGGACCAGTGAACTCAGAACAACAGCTGAGGTGAATTAGCTCCAGAGGGTTAAATGTATAAAGCTTCCACTTTGGTCATGAATGAGCTACAACATTTGCTCCTCCTCTTCGTGGGAAGAACACAGTGCATTATAGGGCTGGGCAATATTGGAAAAAATCAAATACTGTACCATAGTATCTTTGATGGAATACCTCGATGATGATATTTTACAGGTAGAGAAGATTATTATTTATAGATTTTTTTCCCCCCTGATGTTCAAGAAGCCTATCATTTGGAAACACGTAATCAAGTGTTTCCAATGATAGTATTTCTAAAGTTTGCATGAAGTTTTATTTATTCATATGATATTTACCCACAAGAAAATTGTGATAAACAATCATTAGTAATGTAGATATGATGACCAAGCAAGCACAGGCAAATAAGAGCTAGAACATTCTAATCAGTTCAGTTCCTTTTACTGTAGCAACCTTTAAAACCATAAAGCAGTATTACAATATCCAAATTCCCAGACAATTATCTAGTCTCATATCACAATATCAATATAAAATCAATATCACCCATCCCTAATGTGTTGTGTTCCTCTTTAATAGCAGGATCCTTCTCATTTGTGTCAATGTATGCTATTACCCAAACATGGTGGCCCTTTATGACACCCATTCCGTGACTGTTGCTGAGCTGAGAGAAGTGTGTGTGAGTCCGGGTAGTTAGACTTGACATAAACCCAGTCTCACAGGGACGTGTTTTTGGTGACCCCCGTCCCTTCTGTGCACACTGCCCACTTGGCACGCCCTGAGTCAGGAGAGCTGCATCTATCCATTCGGCTTGAGCTGTGATACGTGAAAGTGATGTGAGGTGCTGAGGTGACACGATGTGCCTGAGCAGCTGGCTAGCACCCAAGTCTGAAATTTTCTCATGCATAAAGTCAACCCGGCATGGCTGCTGCCATTGGTGAAAACGCAGTGTGGTACAGTTGGACGAGGGACAGGTAAGGGGTTGAGGGTTGACGCAGCTTTTGCCAGGTTTATACATTTCCAGGGTTATGAGATCAAAAATAAGACATCGGTATTACCTTCTTGAGGAACTGCCATTATTGAACAAGACTGTTCAAGTAACAAACACGAGCTGATACATAAGAGCAATAGGAGCCACTCAACACTAATCAATTCTTAAAAGATAGTTTCCATATTTCTTTATAGATTTTTTCCCCCCCTGATGTTCAAGAAGCCTATCATTTGGAAACATGTAATCAAGTGTCTCCAAATGATAGTATTTATAAAGTTTGCATGAAGTTTTTTATTTATTTATTTGTTTATTTCCCCAGTTTGACAAATCACAGCTTATAAGACGGTCGCTTACCAACTAGTCTGGCATCATGTTGGCTTATTGCTTGTTTCCCATCGCTTTTGTTGTTATGGGGACAAGAGAAACAATAATTTGGCATTGTGTTTTGTTTTTCATCACCAGACATTGTAAGAAGTTTCTAGATTTGTCCCTCTGTTAGCATTCAGTTAAAACACGACTGGCTATGACTTAAGGTCCATATAAAATCGATAAATGAATCTGCAACTCCATGACTTAAGGTGCACTTTAAAAAAACCTGCTAAGGGTCGATCAAAGGGAGAACCGTTTCAAGCCATTAAATACGCATGTAATTTGATAGTTGAGTCTACATGGTTCTCATTGTAGCTCCAACTCATTGTTTGGCTATGTGCTTATTCCAGATTTTATGTCAGATTAGTCTAAAGGGCCCTCCCTTCAATAGACCCTCAGGAATTTCACATACTGCACCTTTAAGTCTAAGATTTGGCATAATTTCAGTGATATTGAATGATGCCTCAATAAATATTCCAGTAATGGGTAAATTACATAAACACTCCTGTATTATTACTGGTAGTTTAAAATATTTGCTGTAGGCTTTTAATGATCTAGGATCTTTCAGCGCTGGATTTCTGCATTAGAAGACAAATTATATGAGTGGCCCTCCTAAGTGAATTTCAGTGCCAGTAAAATTACACCTCTTTGTTGCTAATAAATGTTTTTGAGGGTGTTCCACATCAAATACACAAAATTGAGCGTCCCCATCTTGGCCTTTTTTGGTATGCCGTTTTCCTGCCACTCATAGGTCTGTATACACCCATGAATACCCGTCTGTTGTGTGAGTCAAAGAGGACAGACTGCACCAAAAGTGTTGTAGGGACACTCACACACCTCCTCCCCACACTCCTGGGGGAGGATCCATTCCCTGCCAAACACACACCACCGCCTGAGGGGCAGAGTGACCGCTCAGGCAGT
>OMLF01006852.1:5192-17400 GCA_900302615.1 Holocentrus rufus | reverse complement strand
CTTTACGTCGCACAATGCAACAAATCATAAATAAAAATCATGGCCATCCCTTCGCTCGTGATGTCATGTTTGTCACAAAAAGCTGTCCTTCAAACGGGATTGGTGGGAAGAAGGACAGTTGTGTGTGTGTGTGTGTGTGTGTGTGTGGTGGAGGGGGGGGCGTTGCAGACAAGAGGCAAGATGCCAGAATAGCCATGGGATGCTAGTTTTAGGCCTTAGCCACAATTACAGCTGCCAACGTCAAAACAAAAAACATGTAAGGGTCTTCCTTCATTCCTCACAAGGGCTGCGTTAGTTGTAGAGATACCAGGAGCTGGGCAGAGATACGACACAGTCTTTTCCCATTGGACAATATCCTGGAAAAATAAGTCAGACAGACAGAGACAGAGAGAGAAAAGTAAAAGCGAGATAAAACAGAGGAGAGAGGGACAAAACCAGGGTGGGGACAAGAAACGGGGGGGTTGCATCTCATCTGGGCATAATTGGCAGTCTTTGTCGAAGGGGGCCCTTGATTTAATAGGCGCGGCTGGTGACTAAACCACTGGAGTGCAAACAGTGCAGAAAGAGCTGTGGCAGAGCTGGAGCCCTCCGGCCGGCCACCCCTCCCCCTCTGTCTCTGTGGACAACTGGCTCACAGCCTGTCTGTCTGACTGCTTGCCCCCGAGCCACACTGCATACCTCACACCACCCTGGACTGAGCACACTACTACACACAATCACTAAGCCAAGGAATTATCAGCTCCTCAGCATAGAAGTAGTTTATGCATTGACAGGTGGGAAAACTCCAAAGCAAAGGTAGCCTTGGCAATTGCAGAGATCCCTTGGGACAGCCATGAAATGTGTTATGAATTTATTTTGTGTGATGTGTAATATATGTCCAAACACTTTGGTTTACCCACATTTCCATGTGGTTCTTACCATCTTTTCTTGGAAATTGCTCATAGTCTAGATTCAGTGGATGTCAGTTCAATAAGTAATAAACATTGGTTTGCTGTTAACTGGTCTAGCGACCATGCTCAGTAGCTGGATGGGCGACTCACAATTAAGCTAGTCATGGAGCAGCCATTTGCTAAAGCAAAGTTGCTGACTCATCCTAAAGGAACTATGAGGAAGACAGCAAATGCACAAACCTAAATGGGTGGTAATTGGTAAGGGGGCCAAAAATATAAAACTAGGGTTATGCTTTTTCTTTTTCTTTTTATAGTATTTCCCTAATTCTATTAGCTAACATTTAGCATGTGCTAGCTTTTTGCACCAGGACATATCTGTACTGATACTTAATTTTTAAATGGACATACATATCCAAGGCTATTTTCCAATATGCTCAGCCCTCATCCATTGATCCATCATCTCAACCTCTCCACTAGCCTATGTACTATTCATGTTATTCACACTGTGGTCACATTTGATTTAAATCATACTCAGGCTGGGAAACCCTACCTAGATGACTGCGTGGCTCCTGTGCAACACCGGGAACCTGGATATTTCAGGCTAGAAGAACATTCCTGCCCAGGCGATGTGCTTCTAAAGGTTATGTAGGGTCCATCTGCAACCTGGCACTTGTAGCTGTCATTGCCAAGTTCATCTTTGAAAGGGGCTGTTGGATACCCGACTTTGTCAGGGTGCCTAGGTACACCAATCCTGCATACTTTATCAGCATGTTTATGGCCAGGGCAAAGAGGATTAGTGAAATGGTACATCCCATGATTATCCCCCATACTAACCAATGCTACACAGATGTAGTCAATCCAGAATTGACTTTCAGATTTGAAATATTGAAAAATTGAAGTTATCAAGAAACAGGTTCCTTAGATATTGGTGACACACATCATGTTAACTTTTATTTTGCTATTACAGTCCTCCTTGAGTTACTGTTTTTGTGTATTCAGCACAACCTGGCACCCTTGTTATTTCACCCTGTAATGACACATAGATGTAAGACATTGAGCGGAGAAACTGCACCAACACTTTGATACAAAGTAGCATGTCAGGTTCTGAACTGCTTTATGTTTCTTGAGTTCTTCTACCTTGGAGTATGGAGGTTTGTGATGTCCTTTGAAAACGTCCACTGTTCATATTTCTTTCCTCGCCTGATCACCTTGACAATTCACTTGTACACTTTGTAGGTCAGTTCACTTGGTCCAGAATCTTAGCCTTGACAACCACCTGCAGTTTCTTGTGGTTGAACCCAGTTGGTCCTGTTGGAGCTGTCAAAGCAATACACTTCCTCGGGTCCTGCTCCCTTGTTGAGTGGTGTCATCTGAGTGGTTGAGTGGTATGCTGAGTAACAAGTGCTCCTTCTGTTTCTGGTTTACGTGTAAAGAACACTGACTTGCAAGTCAATGCACTAAGCTGTCAAATCACAACCAGTCACAACAAAACCGAAGTTGAGCAGTATTTGAATATACCTGAAAGAAAATAGTTCCTTTCAATTATGGAAATATTACTGTATTTACGGTAATTTTAGTTAAAGTATACCTGCCAAGTATTCACAACCTTGACGTATCACTGGCTTATCAAGTAGGTCTGGATCTGGCTCACTCTTGTCTCACCAGTGCTGGATGCCAGGAGAGGCTGGTCTGTCTGCAGATGCAAATAAATAAGCTTGAAACAGAAAAAAATAACTAAAGATAGGATAAGTATAATGTAATGATTATCTGATAGAGATGGGATGCGTGCTCTTCAAAAATTAAACAAAGTATTATAAAGGGACTTTCATGTTTCATGAAACATTTTTGAGAACATTTAAATAATTTTTTTCAAGCTATTTACCATCTACATTGATCAATATTTTTGTCTTTTTATTAAGCTTTTGACCTTATAGACAAAAAAAGAAATAAAAGTAGAAATAAGAAAGATATGAGCAATATTCACAATTTTCATTAAAAACATAAAACAAAACATTAAAACATTCACATTTAACTTTTATAAGGTTCTTCATCCGATTCAGCCAAATTATCCCATAGCGGTAAAACATCAGTTATGTTGCAGTTTATTCCAGATGTTCAATGGTACATAAAATCTAAATGCAGACATTCCCAGGTCAGTGATAACATGATGCACTCGGAGCAGCAGACAGTCCTGAGAGCAGGTCAGATAAATTCCATCTGTCCAGTTAATAAACAACATAACATATGATGCCAATTTTTGGAGGAGAGCTTTAATATGGAAAAAAAAACATATCTTGTCACACAAACTGGGGCCCAGCCCACTTTTGATCTAAGATACAGGTAATGTGTACTATGGGCATCTCCAGTTATAAAACTAATGCCAGGATCAGAATACAAAAATTCAGACCTATTTTGACAGGTTTTCTTTTTTTGTTTGTTTTGTTTTGGGGGATTATTTTTATTTATTTATTTATTTATCTATTTTTGTTATTCAGGATGACCCACAATGCCTTGACATAAAGTATAGCATGTATAGCATTTTTGGGACATTTGTTGACCAGTGTGACAATTCCTATGATGTGTATTTGACTGTCGATTTCATGACCCTTCCTCCATGACCACCTGTGGATGTACATTATTAAAGATGGCATGTGTTGATTGGTCAGGGTCAGATGTATTGTGTGGCCTCTCTCTCAGCCAAGAGAATGTATATCACTATGAACATCTAATATGATGTGGTGACCATCGTGACAGAAATATCGTGTTGGGGGAGGTGAACATGAGATCCCTGTGGTAGCAGCATCTATGGAGGCTGCTGTACATCTATAGATTTCATCACCATGGTCTAAAACAGAGAGAGGAGTTGCTTCTTAACTTTTTTATGTTAACAGGAGTAAACAAGCTTCCTTTTCAAACAAAAAGATAAGCCTTATTATTAGGATTTTGATCAAGCAAAGTATCGGATGCCTGTATTTACCTTTGGGGATTTCCTTGGTTACAGTGTGTTCAAAAACTATGACAGCACAGTAATTCTTTAGTTATAGTTTGAGAGTACATAACCTTATATTGCACTGAGGTTTATCTGTACTTTGTTACAAAATCAACCATGGGCTATTGGATTTTTGCAAATGAATGAAAGCCTTTGTAATAGCACGAAATTATTGACTGTATCAAAAGCTTTAGAGAGGGCTACAAGAAGAGCAGCACAGTTTTGATCATTTATAACCAGTGAAATTCCAGAGATGGAAACCAGATTGGCCAATGCTTAAAACAGAATGCTTGTGGAACTATTTCTTGTAGGACTAAACAGTAAAATCCAATAAGATAATATCACACTGGTGAATAAAACCTATGTTCTATGCGATGTGTCTGAAAATTTACACCATGCAAAATACTGTAGATAATGGTGTATTATTACACCAATATCTATTATTACACTATTTTTACAAATTATTTGAAAATAATTTGCTTAGCTTACCATCAGTGTTGCTGTAGGTTTATTAAAACAATGCATGCTCAAGCTCTACTGGGGTCTTTTTCTCCAAGCTCTTCTGAGGGTTTTCTCTTCAAGCATGCACATCCCAGTGTGCATGCTTCGATGAACACTTGTATGTATTATACTGTGTAACTCGTGTGTGTTTGAATCAGTTCTGCGATTTGGTGCTGTAGTACAGGAGCGGAGGTGCTGGTTCTCTGGTAATAAGGGAGCTAAAAGGTGGGACAGAGAAAGGATAGCGGGAATGCAGTGTGGGGCTGTGGGGTGATGGGGGGTGGCAGGGCGTGAGGCTGCGTCAAAGCTATGATTAGCGCAGACCGAGCTACGCTCTTATTGATTGGCACAGTGGAGACACTGGGCTGCCTTCCACCACACTCTAATGAGAAACCCTGACCTCCACTAGTCAGCAAGGTCACCAAAGCCTACTGTAATTGCACTTTCTCTAATGGCGTCAGTCACGCACGCACTCCAACCTCGGTAATAACAATTACCATAATGTCACTGGGCTCCACAGGAGCCTCAAAATCATCTGTCACTTTGGGAGAGGGGATGTTTTTCAACTGCTGCTTGAGATATAAAAAGTACCACATCATTTTTGACTGAGATACCTTCTCACACTGAGAATAGTTCATCACCTCACGTTACAACAGACCTGGTTCATCACATGTTCCACCGTCATTAAAGTGTCCTTTTTATGCGTAATGTCGACAAATACCTGGTCTAGTCTAGGACACCAAATCAACTTGCTTGTTAGTAACTTATTATGAATTCCTCTTTTTATATAATTAAATCTTTGCAAAATAAATGATATGGTTTCAACAAATTAAGATCTATATAGGTCCACTAGGGGAAAATAAATAGAAAACCAAACAATACATTTTAAAGGATGATACTGGTGTTTTTTGATGTTGCTGCCCCTCTCCTCCCTGTTATTCCCAATGGTTTCGGCACAAACTCACTGGAGACATCAGGACTTGTTTTCCTGCCTTCAGTTGAAGCCATTTGCTGCCATTCATTTTTGTACAGTACAAAAAAAACAACTTTCACAGACAAACTGTCCAAGCCAGATAATCCATCACAGTAAACATGAGGCCTTAATTTGGTTTTGTCAACGTTTCTGTTTTATCGTTCTTTCATTGTGCCCAGGTTGAGTGTTTTCATATCAGTGCACGCATTACGTTACGCTCTGCTTACTGTCAATCACCTGACACCCACAGGAAGAAACTGAAGTCTGTGCCAGGAAGAAATCCCTCAAAAACATGTTGCCCTATAAACTTTATTATCACATCCATGTGTTCTTTTAGTAAGTGTCTTTGTAAGCTGGGACAGCAGCTAATTTCACGGTAGGTAAGTGTTATTTATATTACCCGTAGATGTTTCCTATAAATATGACTAGCTAATTACCTAAAGCATGAAAAATGATTGGTGGAAATGCAAACTAGAGGTAGACTGTAGTAAATGGGCAGCAGCAGTAAACACAAGTATTCTTCTAGTGATCCAGATCAAGTTCAAGATATGATCGCATTTTGAACCCCTCACTGCCATGCAGAGCTTTGTGGTAGCCAGGTCTTTCTGCTTACCTTGTTCCACTTAGCTTCAGCACTGCGTCATTGCAGGAAAAACACTGAAGGTGGGGTATACAAAGAATGAATAGTGACTGCTAATAGCATAATTTTTTGTCCTCCAGTTGTGCTGCAATCTTGCACTGCTACAACATCCAATTCACTGAAGAAACAATGATTGCAATTAGCAAAGAGGCAAAGCTGCGCTCAGCTCTTCATGTTATGTGGAGGTAGAAATGAACTTTAGCCTGTTCTGGGTTAAACCAAGGGATGATTCTCACCAGTGCTATTAAATATTGCACCAGCAGCAGCAAGCTCTTGCAAAAATAGGCATGCTTCCTTCTTTTTGGTACTTTTGTGCAATCCTAACTCAGTAACTCATAGAGGTTCTGATTTTATACAGTGTAACTGCCAGTGCCATCCCTGGGTTCAGGAGCAGGGCGGTAACATCCTGGGGAAGCACTGGAAATAATAGTTCACCTTGCTTTATTCTTCACTTCTCTCTCCTTTCTACAAAACTGAACTCAGCACCGTCCATTCCCACCAATTCTCTGCATCCTTATCCAAAAACCGCATGTTGCCTGGGTGCAACAAATACAAGTGTTGTCTTCTTTCCAACAGGTTTCCAATGAGCACCACCTGCAGCATGGCATTTTGTATTTGTATAAGAGATAGGCCTATGCTTCTGATGAACATCTGGAAGTGGAAAGACGGGACAAATTATTTTTTAGAAAAACTATTTTCTACAATTGTTTACTCCAAATAAGTGCTTGTCATGCAAACAGGGTTATTATAAGAAGATATCAATTTATGCAATCGTGTAAAACATCTTAATCAAGTTAATCTCATTAATGGCAGTAGTTGGATTACTCTCTCCAGCACGCTTGGGAGGTTGGCGATGGCTTCACCTTGCCACAACCACAGTTGCCATAGCGATTGGAAAATGTGCGAATCAAATCCCTTTTAACTTCCATTACCGCCAACTTTGGAGAGGTCTTAAAATTTCAACCTTAATTGCAAGTGGCAGTAAGCAATGATCTTTGTGAATTGGACACACCCTATAATGAGCTTCATTTGCATAGAAAGGGGTCAATTTTGTGCTGAAATGCATATGGATAGCTTAATTAAAATATGCATGAGCAGCGATGGCGCACCGTGTTGCTATTTCCTGGGCAGCGCAATTGTGTGCTTTCCACCCACTGCGGTAGCTGATGAGCTGCACTCTGTTTTTCTCTGTGTTTTGTGACGGTTTAACGGCCACAAAAGCGTTGCAGACCTTTTGTGAATTCACCCCTGACTGAGCGGGAATAAAGGCAGACAAAAATACAGCAAACATTTTCTTTAGCCAGCTACAACTGCAGGGGGTTGTGTTCATGTGTTCAAAACCACAAAATTGATGTGTCATGTTGTATATATGTTAGCTCATGTTTGATCTCCTTTGCTACGAGTTAATGCACAGTTGTCCTCTTGATTGTAATTTTAAAAAAAAAATGAAACACTAAACACTCAATATCCAGTTCAACATTTTAGCTTTTTTTTTTCAACCAAAAAGGCACACTATTAGGCTAATGCATAGGCAATATTGTGACAATTTTTTACATTCAGACGCTGTTATGTGAAGCATTACATATAACAATTTTTTTTTTAATCATTTATATATTTTTAGGAATGGCATTTATCTGTTTCTGCAAATGAACTCTTCAAATATAGATGGACGTTAGCAAGTTACCTGTCAGTGCAGAGGATGATCACCGTAAGGCTCAGATCCACTGGAAGCGTTATTGATGTGCATCATTTGGTGCTCCGTCTTCACCTATGGGAATTTAAGGATCAACAGCAGCATGGATACCTGCGTTTTACAATCATGATGGGTAAAGTTGCCTGTAGCAAGCGGAGCATGGGTGGATAGGCGGAGATAGTTGAGGGGTAGCCTGATGAGATAATGAGACATTCCCAGGAATGCTTCAGTGTCCGTCCTCTGTTCTCTTAGCGGGTGGTGACACCAAAGAAAGAGACACTGTAGCTTGTATAAGCAATATTTGTATACCACTAGGTAAACTGTTGGCTTAATTTGCAGCCATTGCCTTTGTAAATCATTAGTACCGAAACATATCATTAATAATAAAAAAATGCCTCATGTACCCACAATAGACAACCCATTTAAATATGAAATTTTGTTCAGTATGAAATGAGTAATGGAAATCTTTAATCATTTGTTCAGTAGGAAAATATTATACACTAATATCCATAACTACTGTCTTTGGTTAAAATGCCTGATATTCTTAATGCAAATGTTGGTCCTTCTTCGAACCCAACTGGCTCATTACCCTCCACACCCTCTAGTTTGCAAAGCATGACTCATCACAAATGATTTGAAGCATGGGGGATCTTGTGGTCACCTCCTTCAGGGCCATAAAACCATTCATTGCTGCGCACAGTTTCATGAATACCTGTCATGTCATTTAGAAAATTTCCCTCAGTACAGACACAGAGTCTTTCCTCCACCTGCCATTGCTGCAGACTTTTGTCCACTGACTTCTGGTCTTATAAGGAGGTATCAAGAATAGCTGCTGATAAGTTCCTATTGTGGTCAAGCTCCTCTTGTGTTCACCCTCTCCTGTTTAATCAAGACTCAGACTGCTGCCCGGGCTAGGAATTTCTGCAAAAAGATCATAACACTGAACATGAAGCCTATATTTGGTGTACGTTAGACACATTACATTACACTACATTGCATTATAGTCTGTCACCCATCTGACACCCACAGAAAGAAATGGAAGCATGTGGTGGTTTGATGCACTGCTTGATGCACCGGTGCATGCTGGGCCACCGAAAATGTGTCTGATGCTTTCAACATGTTTATTGCCATTAGTTCATGTTACACAGTCTGCACCTGTTCACACACTGTAATATAACAATGTAAATGCCATTGTTCTCTACGTGCATAGGGACTAGCCCTTATGCTTCTTGTAACTACATTTTGTTTCACTAAATGTAATCTAAACATTAGGGGTAATTTATTATATGCTATAAGAAGGTATCATAACAGCACTGTCATTCATTGTTTCATAGAATTTGGAGGCAACATGTGTCATTGATTGGTGGGAACTCAAAGATGCTAGTGATAGGATTAGCTAACTTGTTGCTACCTAACTGAGCAGGTATGACACAACAATTTTCACTAAACAAAGAGATCAAAATTAATTGCATTAATGCATTAAATTAATATTTGGGCTTTTAATTATTTTGTAGTTTCCTCGTAGAACCCAACCTTTACCTTTGAGCCTCCTGATTCCCCAAGGACTTGTATACAAGCGCCCAACACTGTCAAGCTCTTTCCCCATTGAACCGAGGTTCTCCATTTAATCTGTTTTAGGTGTAGATTTAACAATCAAATGTGACCGTACATAATAGGTTCACCATTATTCTAATCGTATTTCATTAATCAGTGCGTGAAGATGCTGCTCTACGTCTTCATGGCGCCAGGCATGAAAATGAAATATGTAGGTCATTGATTGAATTCCACAATTAGTCCAATGCAAAACAATATTTTACTGTAGGTCTTACTGACAGCATATGATGATTACACATTGATTTGTAAAGTAGCAGTGGCTGTGGTCTCGCTGATGTAACAGCCCTTGAGCCCCTGAAAGCAACATTGTTTGTGTGTGTGTGTGTGTGTGTGTGTGTGTGTGTGTGT
The DNA here is from genome assembly GCA_900302615.1 of Holocentrus rufus. NCBI lineage: Eukaryota > Metazoa > Chordata > Actinopteri > Holocentriformes > Holocentridae > Holocentrus > Holocentrus rufus. The sequence continues at coordinate 7,752 of OMLF01006852.1, read as the reverse complement.
GGGATCAACAGTACCAGACAGGACAGTTGCTTGCTATTTCAATTTATTCACACTAGTACTTAGCAGGCGACTTGGTTTGTACCGGATTTGAGTTGATTGGTTGATAAATATTTGTGAAGCAGATCCAAGATTGGACTTTGAATGTTTGAATGTCACATTAGAGCGAACAAATCTGTTTTACTGTGTTTAGTCTGTTTGTTATTCAGTTGTTGATGAAGAATAAATGGGGCTTCTTTTTTATGTTTTATGTGTTTTTTCGGTACAAAGCTCATGATTTGTTTTGTTGATCAACGGGGGAAAACTGGTCGCCTAATAATGGAGTAAGAGCAGATGTTATGCTGCTATCATTCCTCTGTAATTCTCGCCTAATAACAGCACCACCAAACAGTGCTAATGATTTCTCGTCAAGATATTCTGGGACAAATTTCTTTAAACAATGTGGCCAAGGCATTAAAAACAATTTCAAGAACTGCATGTTAGTTGGATGGTTGAGTAAACACCTGTACCACAGCACTGTGCCACCTCTTTCATTTCTGATGTGAATCCACCTTCCATTCAAATGTAACTTTTATTTTGAAAGTAAATCGTATGTATAGTATAATAAATGTTAAAGAGGTTAAACCATTTGATGCATCAAATGCTAATTCAGCAACATTTGGTGTTAAAATTTCCGCTTTTCAAGGGTTAACCATGACCAAAGGAATGGGCAAGCCCCCAAAGGTTATAAAGAACAAGCAGAGACATTTAATAGCATAATACTGTTGCTGCCTTGTGATAACATGCACAGAGGAGAGTAGTAGAGCAGAGGAGAGGGAGTGAGGCTCTATGCAGTGAAATCAGAAGCAATGCAGGTGAAATGCAGGTGTGGTCGGGGAAAGCCTCACCAACTCAAACAGACCATGTTGTTAGTGTCTGATTGTAGCCGGCGTTGACATGGATCACCTGGTAGCCGCTGTGGCAAGCATGACTGACTGTGCTGCATCAATTGCTGCAAGATCCATATATTCCATAGTTTGGACTTTGGCCTTAATCTAGCCCCATCTACAGGTGAATAGACTTTATTATATAGACGGCGTGAATCTGACAAGCTATTACAAGTATATCATCATCAGGCTGCCTGAATATTTACAGTATTTAGCAGATAATGATATTTTCTGGTGAAGTGTGATTGATGGGTTTTGTATGAGATGAATGGATTTTATTTTTATTCATTGAATGAAGAAGGCGTAGTGTAGCAAAGACATTTCAGCAGACAATAGGCCACATTTCAGCGAAAACAGCGGAACTCCTGTCGTGTGCATGCTTGATGAGGAGCGAGGTTTATGCCATTTGGCAGAAAAAGTGTGCGCTCTGCATCCCAGATTTACTACTGCGTCTCTAATTTCAGCAGGTCCACATATTTAAGTGAGTGGGTCATAAAAAAAAAGGAGAGAAAGGAGAGGGAGGAAGAAAAGTAAAAAAAAAAAAAAAAAAAAAAAAAAAGATGGCCTGGGTAGGTGGTAGCTAAATCAGTGAGAGCACAAAGAGGCAGGCGTCTGAGAGGTATTGACCCTCCATTGATCGTCAGAAGCTGCGTGGAGGTATTGACCAGATAGAGGAGAGACCCGGGGAGGCAGCACACAGCTCCACCACCGAGAGAGGAAAAAAAAACAGAGAAAAACAACCATATACGCTGCCTACTCTGACCTTGTGGACCGTCGCTGACTGTCCTACAGCCCACACCACTCCACCCCCACCCACCCCACACACACACACACACAGATATCTATGTGTGTGTGTGAGACAGAGCTCATCACTGAGAACCATGAAGAAGCCTCAGCTCCGTCCTAGTGAGGAAATTTCCTATGTGCCTCTTATCAAGCTTCACTGTAGCAGGTGAACATTGCGGCAGTTAACTATCTATGAGGCTTTTTTTTTTTTTTTTTTGCTTACTGGAATCTCTGCCTTGCCTGCAGGCGAGGGGAGTAAACAAAGGGTTACCATTTTGTTCAGTGGTCATACAGGTTACGTCTGTATTTCTGCGAGTGATAGGGGCCAAGCGACTGGTGTGGGATCAAAACCTGCATGCATGTGCAATTACATGCGAACAGGCACGCACACACACACACACATGCACAAACACACACAGACCATGAGATTCTGGATCCTGTAAAGGCGTCCCTGCAAATGCTCAGGATATTCCTATGTTCCTGTCACTTTCTTCTCTTTATTTATTTTACTGACATTTTTTTACATATTTCCATACGACATACTGTTAGTTTTTTTGGTAAACATGGCTATTAAACAATAAACAAAAAACCCAAAGGTTCAAAATGTTTCAACCTCCAACACGATCTCTAACACCAGCCAATAAAAAGTGCTATTTAATGTTCTTTGTTTGCAGCATAGCCCGGTGCAGAGACCCGATTCAAAGCCTGACAACAGGTGTAGCAGCCATTTTCCCAGGGAAAGATGGTGCTCATAATTGGCACGCAAGCAACTACATGGAGTGGTGGCAGGGAGTTGTATCGTTGATGGCGGCGGCGGTTGATTGTGGGAAGTGGAGAGAAGGAGGGGTTTG
>OMLF01006849.1:1748-25798 GCA_900302615.1 Holocentrus rufus | reverse complement strand
GTCTAGAGCTCCTGGTCTCACAGTGAGGCAGAACGACCACAGACCACAGCCCGTCTCTGCTCATTCTGACACATTATCAGTTAAGCTTCACGAAAGACACGGCTAACTAAGTCTGTCTTCGCCCGCTGCCTGACAGTTGACCTCCGATTGTTCTTAGCACTTGGGGGATTTTGGAGACCTATTTTGTCTGACCTCTTCGCTCGCTGTGCCGCGGACCACATCGTCTTCGACAGCTGCTAAACTAATCACTGACCGGACATATAATACCTATCATTTACAATCAACAAAGTCATCTACGACACCCCGGGGGGACCGCAAACATTGTCAGTCTTGATTTAATGGTGACCCACATTCTGCCTGCTCACACAGTCTGTTTCCTCGCCCCGCTGCTGCTGACATGACCTTGACAACAGTAACTGGTGTAAGAGGCGGAAGTGGTTGGACAGTTAGACCACAGCTCAGAATATCGCTCACCGATTCACTGGAAGTACTTTCACTGCAACAAAATAAAGGCAACACCCACATTTTTTTGGTATGAGCAACACAGTGGCTGATACTTGGCTATATGATCCATCACTTTGAGCCAAACCAATCAAGTGAGATGAGGAAGGACTTACTTGTTTAACATTAAATCCAGAACAAATCTGGAGCCAAAGGCCTCTAACTGAAAACTGGCTTGGGCGAGGTGGACCACCTATAGGAGAGACAAAAAGCACATACATCCAAGTCAGTGTTTTAATTCTGTTTTATTTTGCTTCTGTGTAGTTCTGGGCAAGGTGTGTGAGACTGAAGCATGTGAAGTATTTAAGAGAGAGAAGCCACAGTTATGACACCTGTCATCTGCTGTAGTCTAACCTCTGTAATAACTACAACATAATGTAAAAATGAAAGGCAAGAATTCCTCTTTTCATGAACCACAACTGATGGAGTGAAGGAACCACTGGCTTCAATATGGCTTCTATGGCTGAAGATACATTTTAGTAAGATTTCATATGTGGCTACATATGTGGCTGGATGTTTATGTGTGTGTGTGGTGAGTATTTTTTTGCTTTGACAGCATGTAGTTGAGAGTGACATTAAAGACAAGAAAGTGAAAATAGGATTAAGCTGCAGCACAGGCCACAGGTTGCACCCAATCCCATAATAGCTTGACCACAGAACATGCACATTAGTCCATTACACTATGGAGCGCCCAGACACTCCTGCTATACTTGCTTGCACTACACTTTTATCTAATGTTATGTGGCGGCCTTTATGTCCAAGGCAAATCTCCTGTGGAACTAAAGAAAGTAATCTTGGATTTTGAACTGCAGTTTTTCTAAGAGACCGTTTCTTACCACACCCCAGGGCTCACTCCGTCTGACACATCCATCCCACCTCTGTGCCGTCTTACCTGGCCGTCTGAGGCTTGGTTCTTAGCCCGCGTGTCCAGGTCATGGTGGGTACTCTCAGAGTCCTCGTTAAGGTAGTAGATCAGCCGAGAGGGGTAGGTGATCACGTGCTCTACTGCATGGTGTGTTGTGTTGTCTGTGGCAGGTGCTGCAGTTGCCTGTTGCTTCAGCAGTGCTGGCACTGCGTCCCTCTCAACCTCGTTCTCGACTCCTTGAGAAACTGCAAGACATATTCCCACCGAGCAAAAACGTGAAAATCGGCCCGATCCACACAAGAGAGCCAGCAGACCAACCCCTCATGAAATGCACTGAAAATACTGCAGGAAGTGCGATTCTTGAGGGCACAGATTAGTGAGATTTGACTGTTGGTTACATACTGTATTTTACTGACATTACTGATACAATCCACTATATTTTTAAAGATTGTAGAATATAATACAGCATGTTTCAATTGATTTAAAGTTACACCTGATGTTTACTGCCAAAGTAAAAAAAATCCCTGCACCATCCATAAATGTAATGTTCACAGACATTTCTGTATCACTGATCCAAATGCCCTAAGGCAGCAATAGCACGTGAATATCATGTACTACAGTAACGAAAGCTGCAGTGACTGCTGATTCAACTCCACTTATCATATCAAATACAGTGCATTATTTCTTAAAAGCTGAACAAAAGATGCTGAGATGCTGTAATCTGCATCCCATGCACCATCGTTAAAGACTCTGCATAGCCTATTAAACCCCCCCTCTAAATTCAGTCCCTTTTTAGAAAAAAAAAAATGCGCGATGTTGTGCACCCACATCCGCAGATCTGATTTTAGTCCAACACAAAGTGAAACATGTCAGACATTCAGTCAGATGAAGGTGATATGGCCAGCACAGGCTAATGCAATACGTACCGAATGACGCTAGAGACGGATGCAGCCAAGCCGAAAGAATGCTGACGAGCAAATTGGGCAGAAATATCAAATACATGATTCATATTTGATAACTGAAATATCTTAATATCAACACATCAATGTAGTGAAGAGCTTGCGGCCCATCGTTGCGGGGTGTGCGCCGTGCGGGGGGATTTCTTCATGTATCCAGGAGGTGCCGGGGTGCTGCAGCAGCGGATGGGGGACGAATAGGGAGAAGGCGGTGGCCAGGCAACTACTGGAAATCAACGGGCAGACTCCTCCTTCACGAGCACAAAGATGTCCTCCCTCCCTGAGCGCAGGATGCCAGAGCAGGTGACTGCGAAGGCACCGGTTTTAATACAACGACAGCCAATAACAACACGGAGAGGTCCAGAATACGACATATTCATGATAACCACTCTCACACGAAAAATGAACCACATTAAATTTGTTCAGGTCAAAGAAGTGGGACTTTTTTTTCTTCTGATAATCTAATTATAGTGAAACCACATGATGATGACGGCAGTACAAGCTTAATAATAATGGTAATAATGATACTACTATGACTACTACTACTACTATGACCACTATTACTACTACTAATAATAATGTATTAATCTATTTTGTAATGTGTGATAGGCACCAGTCAAAATTGGCAATTTAAATTTAAGAAAAAAAGGGTAAGTTAGTTTGCAGTACACGCTGACTGCTCCGACCAGCATGATTCGATTGTAATTTGCAGTATAATAAAATTTGAAGGCCAAATCTTTATGGACACCTCCTGCTGAAACAGACACACCAAACTTGGCAATGACTAGATTACAGATGCTCTGAAAATTATAATGTCCTAACTGCTGATACAAAATCACACAGTATGGAGCAGCTAAACAGGAATTTTATGAGGATTTTGAGGTTTAGGGTTTACATTTGAAGAAACACCTATACCTTATTTTGATTTATGACAACCCAGAGCAATCACAGTAGCAAACAATTGCATATTGCATTGCAATTGCAGGGTTAGACCAGTATATCAGTTTGTCAGTAGCCTACATTGAGACAATATTGACCTTAAGTTAAATATCAGATATTGACATGTCATCCACCTCCAATATGATGGACTTACATAAAGCCTGCAGTGATTTTTTTTTTTTTTTTTTGCAGAATTTATTTTTTAATTTAACTGTTCAGTAATGTTTTTAGAAGTTATTTCTACATGTAAAACTTAAACGTGCCCCAGAGTTTCTCTTATTGAATAGGTGGCAGGTGATACTGCCTTAAAGGATCTGCTAACCGACCAAAAACCATTTCTATATTGAACGTGTCAGTGGGCAGTTTCAGTATCACATGATTGTTTAAATGCTGTCTCAGAAGCTTTTATACCCTGCCAAGAAGAAAAAATCAGAGTAAAAATTGGATTTTTGTACATTTTTGGCATGAAAATGGTTGGGTTTATAGATATTGACACAAACTATTGTTCATCAGCAACTTTAGCCTGCAAATACACTTGTATCAGTTGGTACATGAAGTTCAATCGGTCAGTGACTGAATGCCTGAGCAGCTCCTCAGAGGAGACCTGTACCACCCATATGGATCCAAAGTTTATTAGGCCCATGGCTAAGTAGGATGTATATAAAAAAAACAAGAATCCTGGTGTGTGAATAGTGACCGTCCCCCCCTTTAAATTTGTCTTTAGATAGTAAAGGTCCAGTCTCCAGTTAGCTTGTTTCTGATATAGCAGAACATCCTCCAAGAACACTGTTTGGCATGGCCTGTCAGTGCCTGGCACGACTTAAAGGCCTGGTTATTAAAGCTATGCGGATCTCTCTCTCTATCTCTCTCTCTCTCACACACACAAATACACACACACACACACAGTGCTATTGGAGGATGTGACAGCTCCCCCCTTAGGGCAGAATGGTCCACGGAGGGATGAGATGGTCATTTTGGGTCGCTGGAGATGAAGAGAATTGAGACAAGGCTGTCTGGCTATCTGATGAAACAAGAGAGGGTGAATAAGCAGTGCCCACATTAACGCTCTAACTAAATCTTTGTTAGTTTTACTTGCAGCAGTTTTGAACGTCATCATGCTATTATCAGTATTTCATACACCACTCCTAAAGTTTATATCCACATTGCTGAATGTAATGTAATGGGTAGATCCTTTTTGACAGTTTTTTTTACTTTATAGGTGTTGCCTCAACACACCTTTTTAAATCCCCCTTAAATACGACCATTTTTAAATTTTACACTGTAAAAAAATGCTAAATAAAACTGAAATTTACATACAAATAATATACTATTGCATGTAATTATGTGGCATTGTGTGGAAAGGCATTTCACAGATTTTCATTATGATTTACCTCTTCCATAATCATACAGTTCTGAAGTCAAAACAACTGGGCTAGACAACTTTGCACTTTGGCAGCCCCAAGCCGCAGCAAGGGATAACGGTTTCCATTTTTGAGGGTTTGAAAGACTTCATTACTCAGAAATTATGTATCATGAGTGAGCTGTGTAATCCTCTGACCAAAGTGCTTCTTTTTAGTGGCTGGTGGGGGTGGAGATTGTGGGGGAAAAAAGAAAAACAACAACACTGCAGCAGGTTCAGTCATCACTGCTGAGTCCAGCTTTGCAGAGCAGTCAGTTGTTTTGGAGAAAAATTTATATTTTGTTGTTAAGCTTTGTCACTATGAGTTGTGAGCATTTCCCACTAGCTATCATAAGTGACACTTAAAATTAATATGAGTGAATAGGTTAAATTTATAGTCTTTGAAAAACTTGGAGATTTGATGTTCTTCTCTAGAGCAGCAATTAGTGAATTGGCCCGGAAAGATAGGTATTTTTCCATAAAAACGCCTTGTGCTGGTGTTTATTTTCTAAGTTGTTTTAGTGAACATTTTTACAGTGCAATCAAGCCTGCATTCACATTCACATTCACACCATGGAGCTGAGCCCAGACTTCCAAGGCAGTTATCGTCCCATCGCCACAGAACAGCTCCACAAGATCAACTCAGGGATCCAGTGCCTTGTGCAAGGACACATCGAAATCAAACGCAGGGGTTAAGAAAGAGCTAAATAAAGCCTAGGTAAACTTCTCTTGCACTGTCTGTCATCAATTACTGAAACAATTTGTCTGTGGAAAAATCTCTTAGTCAACAAAATGAAGCGGCAGTTAGACTTTTCCGTTTTAAATATTAGAGCTACGCATGCCTGGAGGGCTTGGCGCTTTGAAAACGGTGTTTTTGATGGCCGGCGCTCATGTGAATGAAAGCATTCTTCATACCATGAGGGTGACCAATAACTTCTCCTCATTCCGTGGTCCATATGTGACGCGTCAAGCAGGCGCGCCCACTGCACATCTCAACTCAATTTACCTAACGGAGTTTAGTTTGGATGGACTCGGCGAGAGGCTGCACATGAGACGGAGAGAGTTTGCAAACCGAAGTCGAGTCGCTTCTTACTCACAGACAAGGCCCTGCAAACGGCGTTCCGGGGTAAGAGGCAACATTTAAGTGAGTGAGTCTCTGTGAAGTGGGAACAGTCTTACTTTTGATCCAAATACTAACTAAAAAAAGGTCGTGCTGCAGCGATACAGAGGTAAGCGATGCGCTCCCCCGTCCCGTCTCAGTTCTTAATGTTTTCCATTAGGAGCTTAAAGTGTGTATGTGGCACAAAATTATGAGTTTACAGTAACTTAATCGTAGCCTACTTCATATTTTATTACGTATTTGTATAGATGTTAATGTGCATATTGTAGTTTAGTGCTTTTTGTGGGTTTTTTTTAATAGTTGCTTTCTTTTTTTGTTGTATAACATTTCTTTTTGCAGCAGAGATGGCGATGTGGCCTTTAAACAACAAATAGTGCACAGTGAAATGATAGCTTCATAAATAATTTATTTCACAACCGCAAAATTCCACAGCAATGTTTCAAAGCCTTGCCGTGTCCTGGTGATTATTTGAGCATAGAAAAGAAGTACCAGCTGTCGGTCTCTTTGAGGCTGATGGAAGATATAAAGTTGGTACTGTAGTCTGATGGTTTTCAGTAACCTAACACATCTAAGAAATGTCATGCATACCCTTTTTACTTTCAGTTTATTTTGCTTTTTGTTAAGGTTTTATGGCATGTCGACTCATGATGAACAGTAGAGAGAGGGGGCTTCTAATCAGATTCTACATGACATTTGCCCCATGCTAAGGTTTCCTGTACTTTTCTTTTTAATCCAGTGTTTCACTTTCATGTGACACTTCTGTAAAAGCAGCAGTGGGCGTGGTTCTGAACGTCATTCATTGTGGCCTTGGTGATGATAAAATTGTTGATATGTGCAAAAATCCAACCTTTCCCCCAGACGCCTTGTTGATAGCAGCTTGCCAGTGGCAGAAGGATTTTGACAGAGTATGTACACAATATAGCAAGCCTCTTTACTCAGAGAATGAAAAGTGTTTTGTTTATCTTTGAGTACACTGTGTAACAGCTTCTATCACCCAGTCCATGTCTGTTTGGGAGTCACAGAATAAATAAAAAGACTTATATTGTGACGACCTCTTCTTCTCTCTCAGTGTCTTCCTTGTTGATCCAATTGGCTGGTGACTCTATGTTCCAGGCTAAGGACACACCCAGGCCCAACTTATAAATACAAGACTGGATGATCTGAAATAAAGACAGGCGACTGGATCCTTCTGGAGAACAGCACAGTGTAGAGGTGAGAATTTGAGCTTTAGGATGATGAAAAAAACAGGGGCATTCATGAGATAACGTTGCTGTGTCTGAAGATCTCCCTCAGGAATGCAGCTTATCATGGCATTTTCCTTCTCGCAGACGACTTCACCACAACCTTGCAACAATGGGCGACTACGGGGAGGACTACGGAAACTACACCTACGAAGATTACCTGGAATATGGAGACCTTGAAGAAGTTAAAGGAGACTACCGGCAGAGAGAAACTATGCACATCATCTCAGTAGTCATCTATAGCATTTCCTTTGTGCTGGGTCTGATTGGAAATGGCATTGTCATCTGGGTGACAGCGTGTAAAAGCAAAAGGACTGTCAACAGTGTGTGGTTGCTCAATCTTGCAATGGCAGACTTTGTCTTTGTGCTTTTCTTGCCCTTTTCGATAGATTATGTGCTGCGGGACTTCCACTGGGGCTTTGGTTTGGTAATGTGTAAACTGAACTCATTTGTGTCTGTGATGAATATGTACGCCAGCGTGCTTTTTCTCACGGTGCTCAGTATAGACAGATACGTATCTCTGGTGCACCTCAGTTGGTGTCAGAGGTATCGCAGTCTCGAGAGAGCCTGGATTGTATGTGGTTGTTTGTGGACGCTGTCTGCAACCCTGAGCTGTCCTACTCTCATCTTCCGCGACACCATGCGTTTACATGACAGGGTGGTGTGCTTCAACAACTTCTATGTAAAAGATGGGCATGCAGCAGCTGTGAGGCACATTATAATGGTGGCCATCCGCACCACCGTGGGCTTCCTTCTGCCCTTTAGCGCCATCTGTGTGACTGGTATACTTTTAACAATCAAAGTGAATCGCTCTCAGGGCTCTGTCCGCCTGTCCAGCTTCTCCAAAACAGTTTCTGCTGTCATCCTGGCCTTCTTTTTGTGCTGGGCACCCTTCCACATCTTTAGCTTAATGGAATTATCCATGCATTCCTCGTTGTACCTACACAACGTCCTGAAAACTGGCTTCCCTCTTGCCACCAGCTTAGCCTTTTTTAACAGTTGCATTAACCCCCTGCTCTATATGCTGCTGGGGAAAAAGGTGCGCCATATCCTGAGGCATGCATGCCTCGACATAACTAAGAGTTCACTGAGAGAGCTCAGCCAGTCCATCTCTGCAACTGAGACTGTGTCTGTGCCGGAGGGTCTTCAGGAGAGTCCCCCAGAGGAGCCTGTTGAATCATCAACTCTATGACTGCTATAGTATTAAGACTCTTGTAGTTATCCATGAATAACAGAGCCTGAGGTTGACTATTAGGTGGGTGTGGATGAGGGAGATTATCATTGCTGTTGTTTTGCAGCTGTAGTGTTAAGATTTTCCTACAGTTGTTTTGTTTGGACAGCAATTACGCCCACTAACTATCAATTACCTCCAGTGGAAAACACACACATTTCGGACTGTGCGTGACTTGCACAGGGAATGAGTATCTTTCTCCAGTGACAGAGTTTCATAGCCCAAATAATCTCCAGAGCAAAATGCAAGTTCAAATATGTCTTACATATTCACCTGAAGTTTTACTCTTTTGAACTAAGGGCATTTATTCATTAACTTTCTATTCCTTGGTTCTTGCCTATCAGATACAATGTATGTGTCTATTGTAGTCCTCCTCCAGTAGTCTGTTTATGTAACTATATGTAGGCCTACAGACTGCTAGATTATGTTAATGTATCTTTTAGAGATTTTTTAAATGTTTCAGAGTTGTACACGTCTTATTCTAATATATTCAACATAACTAGTCTTTACTTAAATAAATTTGTTCTTTTGAGCATATATTTTGTTTTAATATGTATTCTTTATATTGGCTGCCTCAGTTTTATCAGATTTTGTCTGTAACCTCATTAATGAATAGGCGTCAGAGTTTCATGTGTACATAAGACAGATTTCCAAGAGAACCTAAGCCTCTATCTCAGTTTCCACAGGTCATGTAAATATACAGAAGCCTAGCGTAAACCCAGATGTGCATTTCTCATTGTTTTCCTGAGGGCCTGTTTAGATATGCAGCTATTTCCTGTCATTTCCTATCTGTTAAGTCTAACTCATAGGGCTGTGGCTGTGTTAGATTAGAGATACACTCTTGTGACAGGAAGGTTGCTTGATTGAATCCCTATATCAGCAACAAAAAATATGGCATCAAAACACTGATACTCCTGGACAACCACAGCCACGGTACCCTTGAGCAAGGCACTTTACCCAAAACCACACCAACTTCAGTGGACTAATCAGTGGTCAGCAGTAGGATACTAGACTGGCTGTCCTGATCAACTCCATGGTGTCTCTCCACTTGTGAAGCTACATTTCCAGGCTGTTGCTGTAAAAAGGAAGGTATGCCTCCGCAATATATTAAAAAATAAATACTTCACATGTGAAGGCAAGGCGTGGGTCTGATGGAATATAAAATACTGCTGTTATTTCCACCTCACCACAGGCTATTTAAATTTGGTGCAGATGTATTTCTGAGGGTTTATATTACATTCTGTGTAGGCTGGTTATAGATCCTGTAAGATTACACTATGAGTAGTTACAGAAAAGTAGCTCGTCTGTCAGGATTATAGATTCTGGATTACTTAATCCGTGACGCAGCAGAAAACAAGTGCGCAATCTGCGTGGTGGCCATTCATACCAGGGAGAGTTAGGACAGACACGGGGAAGGTAAGTGGAATGACACAAAATGAAGTTAGCAAATGTCAAAGTGAATATCGAAGTATGTCTAGTCTAAACGTCATCATTAAATCAACGTTAGAAACTGCTAAACTTGATTTAGCTTTTAGCCAAACTAAACTGCCCTCAGCTTTCTAGCTAGCTTGCTAATACGGTGCATGAACGTTATACGTTCAATGTGTGGTTTTACAAAACGTTGAACGGCGTCAGTCTCGCTTTACATCTCTGTAATAACGATTCGTTTTAGCTAAATGGATGTCAACGAGGATGATGTACATGTACCTAAAAGAAACATAATATGAGGATGCAGCTAACGTTATTTTAGACGATTAGCTAACGCCAGCTATTGTCCATCATTGCATCCTAGTTAGCCACAGTTTGTCTGATATTTCAATGGGTATTAAACGTAATGCCAGGTGTCAAATCTGTCAGGTTGTCTCTATGAAATGAAATGAAATTCTGCACATTATAACCTACGTTGAGAGAAATTTGACTGCAACTCTGAAATCGTCGCTGCAGAGATTGTTTGGGGATGTCGGCACTCACATGACACCATGCGTTTGTTATTGTTTTGAGAGTTGAATGAAAGGTGATATATAGGCTATCTATTTACTCTGACGTTATCTACTATTGCACTTAGTAGCCTAGATAACCCACATATTAACAGCTTCATGTGGTGCTTCTTTTAAGTTTAGTGAAACAGCGTCAGTTTATCGTAAATGAGGTTACCTTCTGTCTCTGTTGCAGCATGTTGCGTTTGCCTGTGAGCCGGACTTTCTCAGGAGTAGCTCTTACCAAAGCAAGTGCGGCTGCCGCTAATAATGGTAATACTATACAATTTTACCACATTGATCAAGCTTTTGTCATTCATGTCACTCTGTTTTTATAATTCTACAGAACAATCATTTGTTACATATGTATGCCCAATGGATATTCTAAGACCTACGATCACTTTGTCACTGTGTTCCACTGCTGGATTACCAACAGGATTACAGATTTGCCAGTTAGTACATTTGGTGCCAGGCGGCTGGTAGAAGGAGGCAATCTGATCTGCCCAGTCTAGTAGCCAATGTCAAGAATCTGTCTTTGGTAATTCATATTAATGTTTAGCGTTGTAAGAATTTTCTACACTGCAGGTGATGTGAATATTAATTGCATGAAAACAAAAAAGTAAGGCTTATAACGAATGTTTTTCTCTGTTATAGCACGAACTGCAGCCACAGCAGCACCAGCCGCTAACCTCTTAGAGGTGTTTGTGGATGGGAAGCCTGTTATGGTGGAGCCAGGAACCACTGTGTTGCAGGTAACATCATGGGGTTTTCATACAGTATGTTACTTGAGGCAGCTCACTTCTTGTCAACATCTGGTTTTGAATCTAACTCCTGTCATAGGCATGTGAGAAGGTGGGGATGCAGATTCCCCGCTTCTGTTACCATGAGCGCCTGTCTGTTGCTGGGAACTGTAGGATGTGTCTCGTGGAGATAGAGAAAGTCCCCAAGGTATGATGTAGTCACTATATTTGTGTGTTATTTCTATTTATTTGCCATGCAGTTGTTTATCTGAATAGCTTCACGGTTCTGTATAACCCATAGAGAAAGGGTGAATTCTACTTAGAACTACTTAGGAAATTGTAAGTAATAGATATTTCATTTATCTTCTAGCCGGTGGCAGCATGTGCCATGCCAGTCATGAAGGGTTGGAACATCCTAACCGACTCTGACAAAACAAGAAAGGCCAGGTATGATAAAAATCATTTTTGGCTTTATGGCATCCTCATGACTTATCATTCATGCTATAGAGGTATTATTGCCGTGCAGTTATGCTTAGTTGTCAAAGAGACATTTTTTAACTGCGGTGATATGTCAGGCATAAGCCTATTTTTTCTGGATGTCAGTCACTCTTGCATTGCTTTAACGTTAGTTTGCTCCTTAGGAAACAACAAAGTTACTCAGTTCACATTTATTCTTGTGAGACTACCCTGTAAGAACTCTATTGAATTCATGTTAATTTCCACAGGGAGGGTGTGATGGAGTTCCTCCTGGCTAACCACCCTTTAGATTGCCCAATTTGTGACCAGGGTGGAGAGTGTGATCTCCAGGTAAATATCATGCAAATGTGTTTGCCAGTTTGCCTTTTTTTATTTAATGAATTTATTTTTAAGAATTGTATATATTGGTTTTAAAAGTAAGTGATTAACATGTCTCATCAATGTGTGAAGGACCAGTCCATGCAGTTTGGCAGTGACAGGAGCCGCTTCACGGAGGGCAAAAGAGCTGTGGAAGACAAGAACATTGGTCCCCTCATTAAAACCATTATGACTCGCTGTATCCAGTGCACTCGCTGTGTGCGGTGAGTTACACTCATGTATCTAAGGTCAGTTGAGTCCCTGCTGCTAAGGTCAACATATAACTGAGCATGAAATCAATTTGTTAACATTTTTTTTTTCTTTCTATAGCTTTGCCAGTGAGATTGCAGGTGTGGAGGACCTGGGCACCACTGGCAGGGGCAATGACTTGCAGATTGGGACCTATGTGGAGAAGATGTTCATGTCGGAGTTGTCTGGAAATGTGATTGACATATGTCCAGTGGGGGCCCTGACCTCTAAACCATATGCTTTCACTTCTCGCCCTTGGGAGACCAGGTTTTGAATCGTGCCCTTCATATTGCACTACTGAGACCTGTTGATATAGTTGATCATGCCTTTTTGGACCACAAGTTATATTTACTCTTGTGTGTTCTCTTTGATTTTCTACAGGAAGACTGAATCCATTGATGTTCTTGATGCTTTGGGCAGTAACATTGTGGTGAGCACCCGTGGCGGCGAAGTGATGAGAATTCTGCCTCGTCTGAATGAGGATATTAATGAGGAGTGGATCTCAGACAAAACCAGGTCATTTTTCAGTCACACAAAGTTTACATCACTGTGATTTATTTATGATGCCCTAATCAATATTCAAACCCTTCATTCCTCCCTCCTGGCAGGTTTGCTTATGATGGACTCAAGAGGCAGAGGCTCACTCAGCCGATGGTGAAGAATGACTCTGGGCAGTTGGTCGTCACTACTTGGGAAGATGTGCTGACTCGAGCTGCTGGAGCAGTACGTGACTCATTCTAAAATGAGCTTCCACAAAATTAGACCTCCCTCTGCTGCTGATCAAAGCAAGGGCAGTTTAAAGCATGTTGTTTCAATCTAGTCTGGTCTAAGTAGCATCTGTTTCCCTTCACAGTTGCAAGGAGTTCAAGGTAATGATGTTGCTGCTGTTGTCGGAGGCTTGGTGGATGCAGAGGCTCTCGTTGCCCTGAAAGACCTGCTGAACCGTTTGAACAGTGACAACCTGTGCTGCGAGGAGGTGTTTCCCATGGCCGGGGCTGGGTAAGACCATACAAATAGGAATGCTGAATTTAGTACAAATGTAATACACGGCTACTTTAGCACTCATGTAAAGATCCTCATTTTTACCTTGTATTCTATAGAACTGACCTGCGTTCAAACTACCTACTGAACACTGGGATTGCTGGCATCGAGGAAGCCGACCTGCTGCTTCTGGTTGGCACCAACCCACGCTATGAGGCTCCACTGTTTAATGCACGTGTCAGAAAAAGGTAGTTTTGAGGTTGTGGTGGTGGTGGTGGGGGGTTACATTCTGTTGATGCTTTTCGTAAGTAATTGCTGCATCATCCTGTGCTCCAGATTCACTGCGTCATTTTAAGTGGAACTTAAAAATCTGAGGGATGTTGCCAAAGCAGTGCTTAGTGTTTCATATGAGCTTGGTGTCTCTGTTTTAGCTGGCTTCACAATGAGCTGCAAGTGGCTCTAGTGGGAGGGGAGGTGGACTTGAGCTATACCTATGACCATCTTGGGGAATCTGCCGAGGTTCTTCAAGAAATTGCATCAGGAACTCACCCCTTCTCCCAGGTAATAATGTGTTCATTTTGTGTATTTGGAGGAGCTCAGTCAGTAATATGATGTTTATTATCAGTCAGCTTGGATTTACCCACCTAACTTTGTGTCTAAAATCTCCTCTTGTAGGTCTTGGCTAAAGCAAAGCGCCCCGTCGTTGTGGTTGGCAGTAGTGCCCTGCAGAGAGAGGACGGCGCTGCGATAATGGCTGCTGTGTCGACCATTGCTCAAAATGCTCGGGTCAGCAGCGGAGTGGAGGAAAACTGGAAGGTTCTCAATGTGCTGCACAGGTCATTGTCTCCGCAATTTAGAGTGAAAGCTTCCGATAACAGTACGGTGTTTGGCAAGGATTTTCATAGCAATATGCCTGCTGTTTCTGCTGTCTCTAACAGGGTTGCCAGTCAAGTGGCTGCACTTGATCTTGGGTACAAGCCAGGGGTTGAGGCTGTCAGGAAGAATCCGCCCAAAATTCTGTTCCTATTAGGCGCTGATGCTGGCTGTATCACTCGCCAGGACCTCCCTCAGGATAGCATTATCATTTATCAAGGTCAGCCTTTATGCTTCTCAACAGCAGATGGTCTTTCATAGCATTCCTGATTCACAACATTAATTTATAGAGGGCCTTTGAAAGAGACAATCTAATGACTGTCAAATGGTAATGCGCCTAATGCATATTCCTGTTAGCAGTTCATTCATATCAGTGTCCTGTTCCATACCTGCCCAGGTCACCATGGAGATG
Source organism: Holocentrus rufus (assembly GCA_900302615.1). Taxonomy (NCBI): domain Eukaryota; kingdom Metazoa; phylum Chordata; class Actinopteri; order Holocentriformes; family Holocentridae; genus Holocentrus; species Holocentrus rufus. The sequence goes on along the minus strand of OMLF01006849.1, from coordinate 11,481 downwards.
TTGGTGCTACAATGGCTGACATCATACTTCCTGGAGCTGCGTACACAGAGAAATGTAGCACCTATGTGAACACTGAGGGTCGCGCCCAGCAGACCAGGGTGGCGGTGACTCCTCCAGGCATGGCCAGGGAGGACTGGAAGATCATCAGAGCCATATCTGAGGTGACCTACAATAAAGTATAACCATGTGTAATGTTTAGTAGTAAGAAATCAGGCTAAATTTAATGTATTTTTTCTTCTTCCCTAAAGCTTGCTGGAGTGCCTCTGCCCTATGACACGCTTGATGAAGTGCGTGAGAGACTGGCAGAGGTTTCCCCAAACCTGGTGCGATATGACGAGGTTGAAGAGGCCAACTACTTTAAGCAGGCTAATGAACTGTCCAAGGTCGGCTGCAGTCTCCCAAATGCACATCTAAAGTTGATATCAGAGAAGGCACTGTTTAACCTTTAGTCTCTTCTCCTTGATAATGATGATGTCTGTATTGTTTCTTTCAGACAGTGAACCAGGCTGTCCTCACCGCACCTTTAGTCCCTCCACAGCTCACTGTGAAAGACTTCTATATGACAGGTGGGACACAATTCTCTACACCAGCCTTGTTATTTAACATGTGGAGTGAGCCTCCACTGTCAGGGGAAGCTGTCACTATGCCCAAGTGAATTTCTATGTTATTTGATTCATGGGGAGTCTAATAGACATTTCAGAAGCCTTTCTATTCTTCTAAACTCAGGAAACACAACAACAAAATTAATTTCAACCATCAGCCATAACTACATTTTATGGCCCCAATTTTGAGCAAGTGTAAATATTTGGGACAGATTAATCATAAATGAATAGAAGTCATGTCACATGTTTTTCTTGTCAAAATGTCATCCATGGAAGTAATTCCTTCACTTTTGCAAGAGCTCAGCAATACCAGACTATTGACTTCTCATTTTAAGATACCATGTACTAATCCCCAAACACAGCCTCTTGCATCTGAAGGTATTTCAGTGGGATTTTAGTTGCAGGCTGAATTCTCTCTCTCAGTATTCTCAGTTATCTGACTGACCTAATTGTACAGGTCTGCTATTGCAGCAGCCAAAACCTAATCAGTTCCTCCACCACACTCAATTTTATATAGGGGCTACTTCAACATGCTGATTTTCCAATAGCTCTAGTGAAAATAAAGATAGGAGGAATACGACTTTTTAACTATATGCAACTCATCCCAACTGAATCATTTTTGCTTTATGATATAAGGTGTTTTATTTTTTGGCAGAAGATTCCAAAAGAACATACTGAGAGTAGAGTGATATTGATGGAACAAAAACTTTCCATGACAACGCACAGTAATAAATAACTATATTTATGTAGGACTTTAAAGAAAGCTTTCTCTGTGGAGATAAATGGTTTACATATATAAATAATATAAGAATGCAGAATTATATGGCAGAAAAATAAAAATAAAGGCCAAAAGTGGTTAGGAAAAGAGAGCACATCAGTATGGTCCCAGCAAACTCAGCACTGTTCAATGTACAGTATGCCTTTATAATACTGTGGCACATTGATAAAAAATGTCTGCTGAATGTCATATTATTCTCTGAATGGCATATAAAGGAGTGATTGAGCAGTTGAGCCGTGACAAAACAATAATTGGCATGTCTTCAGTTATGCCAAAAATGTAAAGCATGTTGTGATAATGACCAATGGCATGACTTTTTGTCCCCTCTTGCCTTCTTCAGCATTTTTCCCATTGCTTTTGATGCTTCATTTATCACCCACTGCAAACTTGAATGGACTTGTGCAAAAGAATTAAGCCTCAGAACCTTCATGTTGAAACAAAACACAAAATATTTTTCTTTTGCTAGAAAATCTAATCAGAACTAATTGCGCAGCCAGTTGAAATGCTCATGTGAATTTGAGAATCAGAAAAACTGACATGACAAAAAATTCCCTCAAAAGACGATACACTGTTGTTTTTTGTCACATTTATCTTTTGATGTCAAGTTCAATGAATGTACAGGAAAAAAGATGAAAAAAATATAAGTAAATTGTCCAAACAGTTGTTTTATTGTTGTAAGTGTCCATTAAACATATGCACCACATAAAACGTAATGACATACTTGTTTGTTTGTTTTTTTATTTATATTTGTTTTTTTACACTATGAGAGACCACATTAACAATCTGCTCTTAATCTTTACCCACAGATCCAATAAGCAGAGCCTCTCAGACAATGGCGAAGTGTGTGAAGGCAGTCACAGAAGGAGCACAAGCTGTGGATGAACCAGCCATATGCTAAAGCTCAGTGGATAGCCGCCCAGTTCTTGCGCACAGATTGATACGCACAATTCCTATATTTGCACTTTCAGTGAAACGTATTTATTTGCATAAGTTTTATTCTAGTAGATATGTCCCCTATTATGCACATTATTTAACAAATATACTAACCTGCAGAAAGATCTGTGTATGCAGTTGCAGAATCAAACAGATGTATCAGCTGTAACACCCTTATAGAGATGTATGTGACAGTTTATTGTGTGTCCACCTGTTACAGTTACACTCACATTCCAGTATGTTTGTGATCAGATTTTATAAATCCTTGTGTTCCACAGCTAAAGGCAGTATGTTGTCCCCTTGTATAGTGTCTATACCTGTATGAAAAGTCTAAAGACTGTTTTCCTCAACGAATATTGGTCCTAATAGCTATTTTCAAGTATGGCATTTAATAAACTTATTTTCTGTAGCAAGTCTACCTAAATATTGCATCTTGCAATGCCCATATTTTTTGTTATTCTTAAAAAATATATATACATCCTATATGCAGCACCAGAATTACCGTGTGAAATTAGATTAGCCAGAGGGGTTAATCTGCTGTCAGGTTTAAGTAATTGTGTGATGTCAACAGTGGCAATCTCAGCCATATAGTATCTTGGCATGTCCTGGCATTTCCGCTTCAACTTTCCCAGTTCCGACCTCCGACGTCTGATTGGCACGTGCTTCATCGGCAGTGAACAACAGTCGGCAACAGTGTGGCAGGCAGGGTTGATAGCTCATTCATATAGAAGATGATAGCCGTGGTCCAGGTGGATGTCAGTCTAACACTTGCTGGACTTCTCAGCCAACATTTTTAAAACCACATTATTCTAATGCAGATGAAATGGCAACGGCACTGTCGCTCACACACTTGACATTCCCCTTACAAGAGACAACATTGCACTTCAACACTGCTGTGGCTTTTACAAAGTTGAATTTCCAATATGGTAGGAGAGGTTGTTGTTGTTCAGTGGACTGTTGTCATGTCCCCGCAGTGCCTGTAGTGGTGCTGTGAGGAGTCTGCTGTGGACCCAACAAAAATCCTCAGCAGCCTTCCTACTGCTAATATTGCTGTGGATAATCTATATTTACATGCATCTGTATCTCAAGATATACTGGGTTCGATGAAGATCACTATTAGTATCCTAAAATATCGAATATCGATGCACAAATAGCCTAGCTGATTCTAATAGACATTTCGGCCGTGTATCTGGAGCGAATACCTTACACAGCCCATACCAATTCAAGGTAAGCGAAGCCGTTTACAGCCTGGACCTCAATTTCTAATAGCCCAGTTTTGCTAGACGGTAGTCGGACACGCTATCTACTAGAGGCCCCTTGCTTCCGAAGCTTCGAGGCCTGTTGATGACTCGTTTATTTTTTTCCTTCGTGGTTTAACCAAATAACACACATAAGTTAGCTAAATGTTGACAGGTTAACATTCTTTACAGTTTTAAGTCACTAAACTACTTAATGTGAAATTATTGAATAGTGTTTGACATTATTCAGATCGGAGGATGTTTTGAAGGCCTTCTGGGACAGGCCCCAATCCTCCTTACTAGGCCCTTTGTCTGAAAGTACTTGGCTATAAATGTGCAGTGCTTGTATACTGTATTATTCCTCGAATATGTGAGATAGATTATCGCTAACATCTTTTGAATATAGCTGTTACTTTGTAACACCAAACTTAAAGTAGACCATTATAATGTTGCCATTTGCGGATGTTTCCGTTTCCTGGTTAGCTACCGCCTACTAAATTTGTGTTTTTAGCTTTGGTAGCTAGCTAAGGTTAGCGTCTTTTGTTGCCCCTTTTTGTTTGGATTTTATGGCTAAAATTTATATCATCTTCAAAGGGGTTATTTAGCAAGTTGCATGTGAGTGAGGGTGTTGCTACACATGTGTGGGGACGTTCACAATTTTATAGTAATGTTCACAACAATCGATCGATTGGTAGCGGGCTAGCTAATGTTGGCTAACTAGCTCCGCATTCTCCTATGATACTTGGCTAATGTTGGCTAGTGTTAGTCAGTGCTATGTATTTTACCACTTATATGTAGCTAATTACCTAAAGTTGTTAACCTGGCTAACACAGATGGCACATAGCTAACGTTTCTTTTCGTATCCACTGTTTACTGTGTTTAACAGGTTGTGCTGTGAGAACCAGCTCGTAAATAAACGAGCAAACAAATGATAAATTGACTGTGAGATAGTTAGCTAGCAGCTGCTGCTACAGCTGGCTAACCAGCTAACATTACAAGTATGTTATGGTGTACCTGTAGCATCCCGTTTGAATGATTGTCTGTTACGAAGCGTCACATTCTTAGAAATACAGCTTGTTTTATTTAATCTAAAATTGGATATATAGAGAAGTAATACACGAGTGTTCAGCCAGCCGTACAATTTTGAATGCACGACTTACCTATGCTGTTTATTTCTTTTAACTTTTTCCGTTCACTATCAAACAGCTGTCATGTGATTTTCTGTTGTTTTTTTTTACTACCATGATAATATATAAGTGTCCGTTATATGGATAATTGAATGCGTTTTGGATAAAATTGAAAGCTGTGTGTTTACAACAGGAACAGGCACAGCACCCTTTCGGTTTCGACGTGACAACTGAAAGTTAGAAAGTATGAAAGCGCGGTTTATAGAAAGTAGGCACAATTTTGAGGCGAGGTTTTTGGTGGTAAAACCTAGTATATGTAAAGCATAGACTTCTTCATATATCAGTGAACTGACTTAGCAATAAGGATGACCAAAATGGGATATAATGCAGTGCAATATTCCACTAATTGTTTGCAAGTATTTGACTTCCACTTTGGACATAGAGCAAAAATACATGAACTGTAAGCTAGACTGCAAAGCAGTACACTGTGTGTGTATGTGTGTGTGTGTGCGCACACACATTTCACATGTTGATTATGCTAGAATTAAATGAGTTCCCTGAATATTTAGTCTCCCTAAATACCTGTATTCCCAAGGATTGGATAAACAGTATTATGCTGTAGCAGTGCAGAATATTTGTCTCCTCACCCTGCATGTGCAAACAGGGTCACTTCCTCTGTGTCGAGTGTTAGTGATGTAATTCTCAGTTTTCTCCTACTTTATCCCATCAGCTGATGTTTTCAAGGACAAGAGTCACGTGATGTATGAAGGCAAACACATACACTTCTCGGAGGTGGACAATAAGCCATTGTGCTCATACAGCCCCAAGCTCTGCAAGCAGCGCAGACTAAATGGCTATGCTTTCTGTATCCGGCACGTTCTGGAGGATAAGACTGCCCCCTTCAAGCAATGTGAATATGTGGCCAAGTACAACAGCCAACGATGTACCAATCCAATTCCCAAGTCTGAGGACCGCAGGTGTGTATGTGTGTGTGCACGCATGTGTGTTAGATTCTGTTATTCTTGAGAGAAAAGGTAACAGTCACAGGTGTGAACGCTATTTTGACAATTTGTGTTTTTTATTTTATTCATTTATTTTGAACAGATACTGTAACAGCCACCTGCAAGTTCTGGGCTTTATCCCCAAGAAGGAACGGAAAAAGAAACATGATGCTTTGGAGGAAATGCGCTCACGGCCTCACCTGGAGTCAGTGGCTCTAAATATAACTGTGCCCTCCCTAGCTCTGAAAGCACCTAATGGTCTGGATGAGCTTCCACCCTCGCCTCCCTGTACACGCCTGTTACCCCTTCCAGATGGGGAACTCCTGGACCCTTTTGCCTTTTATGAGGATGATACAGATGGGGAGGAGGCGGGTACTCCTCGGAAGGGCACCACCGTGAAGAAGAAACTTCAGAGCCGCCTGGTGCTCAACCAGAAACTCTGCCATGACACTGACCTCTTCCAGCCACCTCCTGAGCACTTTAGCCCCTCCCCTGTTCCCCGTGTCCACCCCTCTCCTCCGCTCAACACTCACCATCCGCGTCAGCAGTCAGGACTTCTCCAGCCCCCCCAGCACTCCAACGTGACTTCCTTCATCTTCCCAGGACAGCAGCAGGGTTTAATATGCAATCCAGCACCACCTCAGACACCCAACTTTCTGCCTCCAGGGATGCCCGCCAATGCAGCACCCAGTCCGACGCAACCCTCTGGGCCATCACTCAGCAGAAAAACACCCTTCACTGCCCCTCACTTGCCCACCAGTTGCAGGGACAGTGGTAGTAACCCTCAGCGGCATGTGGTTGTCATGCATCCCGCTGCCTTCTCACCGCCTGCTGCCTGCCTGGCCAGGTTGCAACATCTGGTTCAGCTCTGCGCCAAGAGACATCAGGAGCACGGAGACCTCTTCCCTCATCTAGGTGCCCCATCTATCTGCATTTACCTACAAATAGCAAACCCCATGCATACTTTTTAATAGTTATCAATACTTAGAGCTCAGTGTGCAAGACTCTTGAAAGGCTGACTGTGCAAAAGGCATTGTGATATGAGCCTGCTGACATAGATGAGCTGCTCTCTTCCAGGACTGGACTGGTCAGAAGACAGCGCAGAAGACGACGAAGAGGAGGCGGAGCGAGATCCTCCTTTCCAGAGCTCTTGGAGACCGCAGGATGGGTTAGTTGGCATCTTTCTACTAAATACCAGAGCGTTAATCCTGACTTGACATTTCTTGTCATGATTGCTGTCGATCGTTTATTAAATAGGTTGGAAGAAGAGGGCAGTTCCTCGCGGAGGGCACGGCTACTCAGGCTTTGCTCATACCTCCAGGAGAAATACAAGCACATGTGCAGGCAAGAGAGGGCAAGCATCCGCCAGAAGAGATACCGCTATGCCTTCCGCAAAGCCTTGCTGCACGCTGCCAGCAAAGACCCCGACTGTGCTGGGCAGCTGATCCAGGAGCTGCGCAGTGTCTCTCGGACCTCACCAAGGTATTCATATAATACAAAATAAAAGTATAATTTCATAATCTCTGTGGACTAATAAAATGAAACATTGGTGCCCACTTGATAAAGCCAGTGATATACCTGCACTCACCCACCTGTAACATCCCGAATAGATTTCTATATATATGCTTTCTCAAAATACTACCACAGATAGTTACATAAGATCCAGTGTATTAGTAAATGCTGTAAAAGAACAACCAGAAAAATGTGCTGCATTTGTGACTGACATTCAGCAAATGCCAAGGTGATACAACACAGTGGCGTGCCTGGGTGATGGGGCTCTGCGAATTTATAGAACGGGCTTACTGGCTTGTTTTTCTACAATAAGAATACTCCTCTGCTAATTCGGAAAGTACAAAACATAACACAAGTGGCACAGCTCTAATGTGAGTCACAGATGGAGTGTTGTTGATATGGTCGCTGTTTGCTCAGTCCCGGTCTGTCTGTCTTTTTAGTGTGGTTCCAGCAGGGCAGCAGGACACAGAGACAGGAATCTGCACTGGCAGCACCAAGGGCCAGGCTTGCAACAACAGAGCTCTGCCCTTCACTCGACACTGCTTTCAGCGTATCCTTTCCACAGCTTCACACTCGCCGCATGGCATTGAAGTTATATTTTTGTCCGTTAGAGTTCTGCAGATTTTCCCCCACGCACACACACTATATATGCTGTGCGCCTTTGTAATGGGGTATCGTGATCATTTGCCCTCTGTCCTCTGTGTTGTGTTATTTCCTTCATAGTTCTCTTTAGATATACTGTTGAATCGTTCCCAGCAGCTCTTCTCTAGTTGCACAGCCAAATTTGCAGATGGTCAGCAGTGCTCTATTCCTGTGTTTGATATCACGCACCAGACACCACTCTGTGAAGAGCATGCCAAAAAGATGGTGAGATCACTGTTTTATGCTCCATTTTATGTGATTGGTACGCTTGATTTCACATGAGTTTGGAATTGTTACCGCTCAGATACACTATTTATACCCTATTTGCCATGTTCCATATAGGATAACTTCCTGCGTGGGGATGGTAACCGACGAGTGCAGCACCAGCAACAGCAGCAGCGCAAGCCACGCAAAAAGACCAAACCCCCGGCGCTCACCAAAAAACACAAGAAGAAGAGGAGGAGAGGGCCGCGGAGGCCCCAGAAACCCATCCCCCCGGCGTTGCCCCAGGGGAACCTGGGAATGCCTTCTACCAGCTTAACCATGCCCTCACAGGCCAGCATCAGGTCTGTTCTGCCCACGTGTCTTAAACCCATGAGGTGAAAAATGTATCTATGCAGATCCAGTGTCATGGAGAATCCTGTAATTCACAGACTTTCAATTCACATCAAATCATCTTTATTGTTCACTTCACTGTATACACAGGTCTAAAGACAAGTGAAAGTCTGGGGTGTTTGCTTCACAACAATATGTGCAACATTCAGTGCTATCACTAATATAGTTTAATCTTCTTTCTTCTATAAGCTTTTTTTGTTTGTTTTGTCTCTGTGGCAGGAGCCCTTCAACCCCAGACCTGAGCACGGAGGAGCTTCCTGATGACATCACCAATGAAATGGCAGACATTCCAAATGACCTTGAGCTAAACCAGGAGGATTTCTCCGATGTGTTACCCAGACTCCCTGACGATCTGCAGGACTTCGACTTGTTTGAAGGTATTTGTTGTCGTACATCTCATGCTTCTGCATTGCTTTTCCTTTCATTTGTGCACCGTCGAGGTCCTTCCGGTCTGTAGTCATGATCATGAAACCTGTTGGATTTGTGTGTGTGCTTGTTAGGTAAGAATGGGGAGTTGCTGCCTACCACAGAGGAGGCTGAGGAGCTGGTGCGTGCGCTGCAGGCTATGGGGTCGTACCCAGACTCTTTGGTGTGCCTGACCTCCATGGGTGACCTGGCCCCCTCTGAAGGCGTGGACCACCGAGCCATGGCTGTGTTCCCAGGGCCGGTCCAGCCGGGGGGCATGGGGGACCTGCTGAACAGCCGCATCCCTACAGAGAACTTCACCAGCCTGGAGCTGGAGGACAATCTACTGCAGACCGCTGGGAGTCACTTTCCCCCCTCGCCACCCTCTCAGCCCTCTAGCCAGCCCCCAACCTCATGTTCCAACCTGACCTCATCTTCCTCCACGGTAGCCCCTTCCACCACCAGCCTGCTCACTCAGAGCCCCCTAACAGAGCGAACGTTCTCCCGGACACACACATCCCACGTCCTGGCCAAGTCAGAGGCACCCACGTCATCTCCGCAAGGCAGCCACTACAGCAGTGAGCATGTGCCATCCCCATACAGTGACCACATATCTTCCCCCCACGCCAGCTCCTTTCAGACAGACACCCCTCTCCTGCTGGAAGTCCCTCTGAGCGGGGTACCAGGGCCCCCACGCTCCTCATGGAACAATCTCCCTCTTCCCATCACCGACCCCACGCAGTTCGGCAACCTCATAGGATCGGAAAGTCATCTCATTTCCACTTCCCTGTCGACCCCCCCTGCCACCACCCACTCAGTGACCCTGCAGCCCATGGCTGCCCTCTCAGTGATGCCCCAGAGTGGCTTGACAGGTTTAACA
>OMLF01006844.1:1664-17195 GCA_900302615.1 Holocentrus rufus | reverse complement strand
CAGAGAAGTAATGGACCGCAATGATGACCAGTACCTAAGGACCTATGCACTCAGACACCGTTATGCAACTGCCACACAGCTGCAGGCCTGTTTACAAGAAGTGAGGGGTACTAGGGTCCAGATAAACCATTCGCAACCGACTCCACCGCTTTGGCTTGAATGCCAGACGACTGTTGCAGGTGACTCCACTGACACCAAGACACCGCCGTGACCGTTTGCAGTGGGCACAAGACCATGTGACCTGGACAATGCAGCAGTGGTCTACCGTCCTGTTCACTGATGAGTGTCGGGTCACCTTGCACAGAAATGATGGTCGTCAGCCTTGCTGGAGAAGGCAAGGTGAGCGATACGCCGAGGTCAACACGGTTCACTTTAGTGGAGGAGGTGCAACAGTCTGGACATCACCAGTCAGCGCAAAACAGATTTGGTGATTGTAGATGGCTCAGTCACTGCACGTTCTTACTGACAATACCGGCTTTTTATACCCCGAGAATGTTGAAATTGATGCCACATTGAAAAGGGTTGTCTTTTTGTATTTTTTGGTATTGGCCCCAATATGTAAGGCGCGCTGTACACAGTGAGACCATTCCGTGGAAAACACAAAATAAGGTGTGTCTATCACCCTAATACAATTGCCTCAAATCACATGAAATCACATGACCTCTTAACTTTCACTGCATCATCATTAACGGAAAACATACTAGTGATACAGATCAATTAAGCATCAAAATTATGGAGTAATGCTTAAGCAACAATGAAGAGTGGGTAATTTTTTTTTTTTTTTAAATCATAAAGAGAATGGCAGTGATGGAGCATCCTCTTGGGGTGACAATTATGAAGACACAGCAGAAAACACATTCACTTCAAAGGCTGTTGACAACAAGTGTTATCATTGGGATATCACTGTTATTTTTATTATTAAGTTGAGCCATTTTGGAACAAGGGACTTACATATCCTTCTCACAAAGTAAAGACACAGCAACAACTGTAAAGAATGAAGGATCATCCTTTACTATCTGACAGGCAGGTTTCATTACACTTGATAAGGGTGAGGCACATTACTGATGAGGATGCTTTGCAAGAAACCAGACACATTCCAAGAAAGCTAAACCCTCCATCTAGCAAGTGTGACCAAACAAAGAGAACTTGAGTCAAATTAATGGACAATTTCTAGTAAATTACGCCTTAAAAGGCTGAATCTGAAGTAGACTTGACTATAGCCATTGATTTTAATATACTTATACAATGGGATGAAACTCTCTCCAGCAAAACAATAATTGCCTAATGGCATTTGTCATTAAATTACTGATTTATCCTCTCATTTTTTGTGGAATTCAAACTCTCTCAAGGGTGCAGAATCACTGTATCTCTTTCCACACAATCACATGAAGTGCTTTGAATCTGCAACAATGTAGCAAAGACAAATCTTGAGACAATTTACTGCACTGCCAATTCTGTTTCAAAACAAACTATGTAGATTACCATAGATAGAGTGATTAACTCCCTCCACTCCTCCACACACACACACACATACACAAACAGGAGAAGGCTCCATAGCTTTATCCATTATGAATCTCCCCTCACTCTGTCTCCCATGATGCCGTTATCAGCAGTGGCCAGTCCATAGTTGGTTGAAGAAAGAGTGGGAGGAGTGTGTGTGAAGTCGGAGAGTCTTTATTAAATCTTCTAGCCACCCCTTCCATGACTGCTGATAGAAAGAGGGGGTGGGTAGGCGGTGTGATGCTATCACTGAGGCAACTGGAGTAATGTGCCCTGGCCTGAAGGCAGGTAAGTGACATTGCGTGAGCGGGACAGCTGGAAAGCGATGTCCTCAGCTGCCTCCAGCTTACGCAGCTCCACCAGACCATCTCCAGCCTCCATCAGAGAGTTGGCAATCAGCAAGGCAGCCTGAGAGTCTCCCTCTGCTGAGATGATGGCTGCCTGCTTCTGCTGCTCCGCCTGGAAAGGATGAAAGTAAACACTGGTGAGCTATTTTCATTCACACAGTCTCTAGACTCTTCCTCTACTGTCTTTCCAAATGCACAGGTGGTATGGAGATAACAGGTAGACAAAAATTACCTTTTCCACAACAAAACGGGCCCTCTCAGCCTCCTGCTGGGCAACCTGCTTCATCTCAACAGCTTCTGTGAACTCCTTGCCGAAGGTCAAGTGTGTCTGTTGGAAAAACACAATTTAAAAAGATTTCCACATTAAAACCACACTGGACAGATATATTAAAAAGAGCATTATGGTTATATTATCCAAAAGGTTGTACCAGTGAAACGTCGTCTAAGATGAGCCCAAAGGTGGAGGCTCTTTCTGTCAGGTCCTCGCTGACCTGTCGAGACACCAGCTCTCTCTGGGTGATGAGCTCACCAGCATCAAACCGAGCCTGTGAGACACACGCAGTCAGGAAAAGTTGATACAATCCATTTATCAGTTTAGCAGCTCACTGAACAAAGCCAGCTGGACTCAATTATGCACAGTCCCTCTATCTGTCTGATACACACCACAACAGCCTTCAGGACCTCTGTGGTGATGGATGGTAGCACCCTCTCATCGTAGTCCTCTCCAATACTGGTGAAGATGCGAGGGAGCTGGCCGGTCATCGGCCGGAAGAGGATTCGAAGTGTGATATTGACATTCTGCAGATCTGTGGGATGGATTCAAGAGGGATACACATTTGTCCACAGAGTTCCAAAGTGTAATTTTAAGATTGTTTAAGGACAAAATGTACTGGTGTTGTTAGCTTAAGGTGTTAGCCATGACAACTTATACATTTCTCTTTATGGAGAAACTGATGGCATTACAAGCAATGTAGCCTAGAAGAACTAATTTAGCCCATGTGTATGTAGGGGCAATCACATAAGGGAGTTTTATGCAATAAAGTTTGTTATAGAGAAAGAATGTGTATGAGCATGGACAGAAGACATGACAGCTGTCTTTAATTAGATTAATTAGATTACTGCTGTACCTTTGCTGCCTGTGATGACAGGCACATTGCGAGGACGGGAACGACAATCAAAGATGATAGGTTTCTGCACCCAGGGAATGAGGAAGTGGGTGCCTTCACCAACAACACTGTCTTGCACTCCCCGGAATCTGTCAAATATCACTGCCCGGTGCCCTGCATCAACTGTAGCAAAACAAATAGTTAGGCTCTCTAACAAAGATCAGGCTATACAGCATGCAGCTTCCTTGAATGGTTTAAAGCTCTATAACTGTCAAAGTTTAAACCAGTAACCATAACATTTCTGAACATTTCGTTGAGCACCTAAAAATTAAAGAATTAAAAAAAAGACAATTTTCAACCTGTGCCACTTTTTCCTAGTTTTTGCCATCACATGATCAAAATTTATTTTCTGCAGATCTGATCTATACACTCCTTCATTTATGCACAGCATTTAAAGCACTGTTCTCCAATACAGCCCAATGGAGTCAAGTGAACCTCCAACAGTCAAACCAAGAAAGTAATTACAGCACATCGTTTCAAAACAGTAACACACTCACTGCAGTTACTCGTCTCTATATAGCTGTGACAGATAAAACACTTCTCAAAAGATATCTACTACAATAGTTCATTTGGTAGCTTTAAGAGTTCACACTGCCTTGTTTACTGTGCTGACTGACAGTCTTTGATTGCAATCATGTCATATCAAAAGAAGAACAAATGAGCAAATGAGTGATGCGTGTGTGTGTGTTTTTGCTAGAACTTGAATGTGTTTAATATTTTTAATGTGTTGCCAACACAACCAATAATTACCAGTTAGGAATTCACAATAAATCATAAACAAACTTTGGCAGGTATTGCTCACTTTTTGAAAATAGGGTTTATTGTATTCGTGTATATAGAACTTATTTAGATTTTTATTACTGTGGGCTGCCAGCATCTGTGGATCCCAGCTATATGTGTTACAACTGCTGACAAGACAGAATGTGAAGTTTTGGTGTTTTTCTTTTTTGGTACATTAATGCTTTTACATTTTATAAGAATAATTGAATTAACCTTGCAAAAAGTCAAACATGAAAGAACAGATGTGAATTCATAGCACATGCCTTCAAAAAATTTGTTTTCTGTGTTAAATTGTTAACACTATAACTAATGATTAGTTTCATTAGTGGTTAGTCTATTAATCATTTTTCAATTATAATTTATTTTCACTTAATCTATTAATTATTTAGTCTCGTGTTAAAAAATAATGACAAATGGCAATCACAAGTTACAAGAATCCAAACTGATGTTGTGAAACTGCTTACTTTGTCCAATACCCCCCCCGCCCCCCAAACAAACAAACAAACAAACAAAACAACTATTAATCTTATGATAAGAGAAAAGCAAGCAAATCTTAGTACTGGTGAAAATGTAACCAGAAAATGTTTGATTTGATAAATGACAATTAATCAATTATCAAACTGCTTAATTTTTTTGTAATTACAATGAGGAAGTTGACACAAACAACTTCTCACTCAGCAGTGCACATTAAAGAAGGTGTGATGAGAACGACATCAGAGCATTATGAAGTTCAACTTGCAAACTGGTGAAAACAATACATTTAATGCCTCAGTAGAGTTATGACTGAGGCCAGAATAATTTGAAAATTGGATGTAAGCAGGTCTCACTGTTGTGTCAGTGCAGTGTGAAAAAGATATTTTGAGTATGTTTGACTGAGCTGTTCCCTTGACCCTGTTGCATGGTAGTACTGAAGAGCAGTGCTCTGTGCAAACTGAGTGGTATGTAGAGCTCTATAACGAAGCAGTCTATATTGGAGTTTTGATTAGAGATTAAAGCTCAGGTTGAAAATTACTATTCTTTAGTGGCGGGTAATGCATGTCTTGGAAGCATTCAAATGACCAGCACTCACCATTGAAAAGGGCAGAGTTCACAACACCTCCACCAACGGCCAGGGCTAGACCCAGCTTCCCAATGGACTCAAACAGTTTTGCCATGGCACCAATTCAATGACACTGAAAATGATGCAAGACGCAACCTTAAATACACATCACTAATCTGTCGTACTAAATTACGGTCAGTTACCTATTGCTTAAAATCTTTTACTTTAAAGACGTTCATGGCCTAGAAATACAAGCTAATGTATATTTTCTGTGTTCAGCAATAGTTTGGCTTTGGCCTTGGGCTGAGTAATGCCAAGGCTAAGAATGTTAGCTAACATGAGCTCGTCTGGTGGGTACGACGGCTAACTAGCTGAGCTGGGTAAACCAAATTCGGCAGCATAGAGTTAGCGACAGGAAGGCAATATGAAAACTTTAAAGAAATATTAAACACATACGAAGACTCGTGTCACACAGATCCAGCTAGCAAGCTGGGTGTCTGCATGCATGTAGCTAGCTATCATCCGATGCTAATGCAGATGGACTGCAAACTGATGGCTCGTGTTAGCATTACTCAACACGTAACGCGTAATATATGTAAGAATAACAGGTTAAATTAATGTACCCGATTCTCCGAGTAATAGTATACTATTTTACCAAGCCATGGCCATAACACTGAATATATTCAGAGATACTATGAAGACCTCTTACATCAGCACTCACCTCAGGTTTAGACAGATATCTGTGACCTCCACCGGACACGACGTAGAGCGAGAACACATGAACTATCTCTTCTAGAGCGCATGCGCACGGCTGAAACAACCTCCTCTCTGATTGGACAGCGTACGCTTGGGCACGGAATTATGCCTGACATCCATTGGTAATCGAGAAATATCAGAGAGCATCATGGTAATTGTAGTTAAACAGGCAACTGAGGTTGACGTTCGGGAGATTTGTGATTCAAGAAATAGATATTTCTCAGGAGAGCAAAACTATTCTGTTGACTATTCTGAGTTGGCATTGTCATCAAGCACGTAATTTGACTAGAATACGGCATGAAATTATTGCAGTTAGGTGTAAGGCGTTATAGTATCGATTTGTCGCTACAACGCACTAAATAAGTGTACAATACCAACCAGGGTAACGCACAATATGACATGGTCGCCCCCTGGCGCGGAAACTAACAACCACACAATAATTCTAAAGTTTCGCTTTTCTTCTGGATCTTGTGTTTGAAGTGTGCGACGGTTTACGATAGAAGGGGAGTAAAAGATTTGCAAGGTAAGATAATCAGCAAAGAAAACAAAAAGTTGATACCACTGAAACAAATGTTGATGCGCTAGAAACAAGCCCATGTCTGGCGATAGCGCAGTAGACAGATTGTCAGCTCAGATGTGTCAGATTTATGCACTTCCTTGAAGCTTCATTCTGCAATGTCGCTGTCCTTTTAGCTTCTAGATCCTAGCTTCGAAGTTTGCTGCTACATACTTCAGTATCAGCGTTTCACATTTTGCATATGCCTCGATTTAGCAGATTGATGGATGCATTAGTCCAGAAAAGTTTAATTTGTAGACGATTATGATCAACAACAAATATCAATATATACGGTAACACAGCGTCATACTATTTTATCAATTCTGAATTTTTTTTTGTTTTGGCACCAGTTTGTTTTTTGAAACTGGTTTTTAGATACGAGCAAACTGTGGGTGTCACAACGGAAGTGAAAGAAGGGGCGTTAACTCCTTAACCCATCTTTGACATTTACATTGAGAAAAAAAGAAAAAAACAAAAACGACATCAATATTTCACACAGTGATTTGGACTGAAAGATGAGGCAACACGTGTTCCACGAAAATAGTAAGCTAATATCAAAAATATTATGGCTATGAGATTACACAGTTCAGCATTTCGTCGTTTTAAAAAAGAATCAGGTAGAGAGGACTTGGAGAAGACACATTGTAGCCTAATTTTGTTCTCCATGTTATAATCCATGTTATAATCTATAAGATTCATTGGTGATGGCCTCTGACACTGACGTTTTTGAGTATGTTGATGTAGTATCCTAGCAACCTCCAACAGAGGGTGTAATGTTATCAAATATGTGCATAAAACCTTCCTATTTGTTTGAGTAGGTTGGTTGAATTATTGCATGACATTGACTGGTTGATATTTTGCAAAGATGTAGCAGCACAAAGAGGTTTTGTGTTTTCATCATGCTGGTGTGCTCTCATCGTCAGTACAGAATCCAGACATTTTTGTGTTGCAGTCACTCGGCATTTCTCCAGGAACATTGTGATTGTGTTTCTCCCAGCAGATGGCAGAGGAGGGCCGGACAGTGAGGGTGAGTGGCTTGCCCACAGATATTAAGGATGACAGGCTGACAGACAAGCTATATATCCACTTCCTGAGATCCAGGCATGGGGGAGGTGAAATAGTCTCTGTCACCATTGTCAAGACAACGCCTGGCTGTGCCCTCATCACCTTTGAGGAACGCAGAGGTCCGTAAGATCACTGTATGTTCATGTCTGTGCATATTAAATGTTGAGGCAGAACCATTCTTAAACAGGAAGGAAAATTTTCTGAATACTTAATTGATTTTATACAAGAGACATGTTGGTGAGAAGATACACACTTGTGATTCAAAGACCTTTTTTCAAAATATGTGATTCCTCTAACATTCATTTGTAACTATGCCTAGAACACATCTTTGGTTTATTTCCACTATAAAAACCCTAAAATATAGTTTCAGTCTTTTCCAAAGTATTAAGTGTAAGGTTATCTGCTGTATTACCTGTCACCATTGATTTACACTGAGCTGCAGTCTTGGCATGCATGTCAGTGGAGAGGCCAGTGGCAAAAGCGCTTAGTCAGGATGCTTCCCAGACTGAGATTGATTTCCCTTTGGTGACCCCACTCCTCACACAGTGGCACAGAGAGTTATTCAACATGGACAACACATTTTGAAAGTGGATGGGAAGAAGTATGAACTAACCTTGCGTGAGCACTGCAAAAATCCGCAACCAGATAAGGTATATATGACCATAATATTTGAAAATGACGTTTTTTTCTTAAATATTGAATATCAATAATTGAATGTTTTATTTATCCCCTCTTCCCTCACTAGGTTATCTTGAGTATGGCAATAACTGTTGACTACAGCCAGCTTCCTCTGGGACAGACAGCAGTGACGAACCTTCATAAGAGCTACCCTGATGTTCAGATAAACTATGATACTCCCAGGGAAGTGTGCACATTGAAGGGAGCCTACTCCCAAGTCCAAGCTGCCTTGGCAGAGCTGCTTGGACATCTTGGAGATCAAGGATCAGCAGAGCACAAAGACAAAGGCCAACCTGCCTCCAATGGCTGCAGGCCTATCCATACAGGGCAGAAAACTCATAGTCAGGAGTCTGTAGATCAGGACGGAAGACCTCATGAGCAGAGAGAACATACAGAGCAATTTTACATTGGCAGGCCTCCTAGTGACTGTAGCCCAAGCCCACATGAAGACCAGACATCAGGGATTTGTGGTTGGGAAGACGCAGGCCAGACAGAGAGCGGGGCTGTGGCTCAGCACCTGTCTGGGGATCCTGCCACAATAGAGGAGGACCTGTCGCTCATTATGGATGCAGACATGTTTCAGTATCTAAAGAAACACTGTAAGGATAATTACCAGCATATCCTTAGTCAGCATGGAGTTGAGGTGGTGGATGTGACAACACAGGGGGTGACCACTCTTTTTCTGAGGAGTGCAACGGGAACGGGAGAAGCTGGTCATGAAGGGGAGCACCTAAGGTTGGCAAGAAGGGAAATAAGTAGGTTGTACCAAGAGAATGAAGCAAAGATCCGCCGAGCTCAGCTATCTAAGAGTATTCTCTTCCCCAGAGGAGGCCTGCACAGGGCGATGGAGAACTTAGGTGTCAGACTTCCCAAGCTCCTTCTGAGTGAAGATGACCAAAATGTCTACATAATTGGGAGCAGCAGTGACGTGTCTGAGGCCAAGCAGTTTCTTCTTCTTGGAGAAGTGGCGGGTAAAAGAGAGAATGTGGCCAGTCTTCTTAGATCCCCTTCATTTGACTTGGATACGTCAGAGTTGGCTGTGGATGAGAGAGTTGCCCTTACCCTGTCATCTCTAGATGATAGGATAGATAAAATGCTTAAGTCAGATGAGGAGGAGAAAAGAGCTGAGGGAGCCAGGAGGTATAAACTGGCTGCTCGGTTCAAAGACTCAGGGTTGGGTGGGTTAGGGAGTCGACCAGGTGACTTCGCTTTACCAGGGGTCTCGTCTCTCAGTAGACGAACGGGACTCAGTCCCATGTTGGGTCATGATATACTGTCAGAAACAGCAGGGTTTGCCGGTGGAGGACTCTCTAGAGCAGTAGCTCAAAACACTGGGGGAGACATTTTGTTCAAGAACGGAGATGCTCCATTTTCATCAGCCTTTACACAGAATAAACCCTCCCCAAACTCAGTATTATTGGATACTCATAAATTTACAACAGCCCCCTTCAGCACAACTCAGATCAATCCATCAGGGAGCGCTACACTCCCATCTGCTGGATCCGGATCCAACTTGAAGCGGTCCAGTAGTTTTTCAGGGACATCCCGAACTAAGGGTGAAGTTATGGATCAGAAGGGTCAAGAGGACTCTGCGAAGTCCACACTCAGAGCCAGGGCCAGGTCATCCAGCTTCAGCAACCGAACAGGGAGGGACAAACGGGAAGTTTATAGTGCAGAGATTACAGTTTCCAGGGTGATGTGGCAGTACTTAAAAGAGGCCTACAGCACTCAGCTGGAAGACTTGACCTCTGATCTGCAGATGAAAGAGAGCCACTCAGGAGGTAGCCGGGATCTTACTGTCACCTTAATAGGCGCGGACTCGTCTGGAGTGACGTCCTCTCATTTAGGTTTACAGAAGTTAGTTGATTCGGTTGCCACACAGTTTTGTGTTCAGGAGCTGCGCTTGTCAGAACTGGGTGTGGTTGACCCTGCAAATGAAACTTTAGAGGTGTGCTGTGCTGAGGTACGGAGCCGGTTCAAGAAAGTTTCTATCCAGAAGTTAAAGGAAAGCATATTTCTTCTTGGCCCAAAGCAGTTGTGTTCTCAGGTGTCTGCTGCACTGAGAGAAGTGTTTTCTGGAGCATCCGTCCATACATCTGAAGAACAGGACATCTCTAGCCCCTCTACTTTCAATATAAATCATTCCGTTCCTGTCCAGGTAAACAAGGGCCAAAATACCACTCTGCACCATAACAGTATTCTCCATCAGAAGCTAGAGAACCAAAAAGGCGGATATGATGGGACTGGTAGTGGTCAGGAAAAGAAATCAATCCAAAGAGGCGACTCTAGTGAGACACAGAGGAACAGTGAGGCAGACGTTGTGAATGGATCTGCCAGCCAGCCATTAGCAAGAAAAGACCCTGTCATTAAGGAGAAAGTAAGAAGAGTGAACACAGTGCAGGTGGATGGACAGAAGACTGACACATGTAACAGCACCTCGACTAAAGAAAATGGCAAAAGTGTGAAACGTGTGAATGGCATTGGGTCAGCAGCAGTCCATTCTGATCAAGACATGGACACTCTCCAGCAACAAAGTAACATACATTCCAGGTTGACCCAGATTGATGATAGACAGCAAAGAGGACCAGAGATCCAGGACAACCCGGGGGGATTCAGGCGAAGTCAAGAAGGCCTGGGAGGCATTTGTGTGTGTGGGAAGAGTGGGGTGTCATTGAAGAGGACAGAGTGTGGGGTGACCTTGTGTTCAGAGTGCCTGCTCAGAGTACATGCCCACTGCAGGGTTTGTCCTAAGACAGAGTCAATACCCCAGGGCATCCATGGCCGTATGAGCTATTCTGAACTGCCCCTCAGCCTGCCATGTCACAGCAAGGACTCCACCGTCAAGATCACTTACTATATCCCTGATGGCATCCAAGGGGTAAGGGGCTTACCTTAGAAAAATCTTATTAATAACTAATATATTCAGGTACATGGTAATCATATAGATCGATGACAGGAGTATGTTGTTAACACCAAGCTAAATCATCATTGAATTGTCATGTATTGCGTAGTGACAGTGTTAAAGACATGTTCATTGTTTTCTATCATACCAGGAGGGCCACCCCTCTCCTGGATCACCCTTTAAAGGAGGAGTGTTTGAAGCATACCTTCCTCGCTGTGAGAGGACGAAGAAGTTACTGCCCAGGCTGGAGAAAGCCTTCAGGCTGGGACTCACCTTCACTGTGACTGGTAAAGAGGCAGAAGCTAAGGTCACCTGGGACTGCATCCCACACAAGACCAGCCTACAGGGAGGCAAATCGGGGTGAGTGAGGCCACTGGGAATGTCTAACAGAGCTGCAGAATTAAAGGTCAGAAACACTGGTCCATGTATCGGAGATGAACAGTCTTCTTTTTGTCTCTTCTAGGAACGGTTACCCAGATTCTGGCTACTTGGCTCGCTTATCTATGATCTTGACCTCCTATGGGATTGAGGAGACACCAGCCAAGTCTCAAGAATAAAAAAAGCAGTTGAGAAGGAGTTTTTAAAATTGTTTTATATCTTTTTCTAATCTGTATATATCATTGTTGTCAAGTGAAAACATTGTATCATTAACTTTTCAGGAACTAGGCAACTAGGTACTCTTTCAGGATGACCACCACACATTTTTGAGTTTGTCATGTGGGTTTGAGAGGCTTTCATAAACACAGGGGTTGCAGAATTTTCTCAATCCATAGAGGGACCATACAATACTTTATCTAAACATAAAATAGGAAACTCACTAAAAAGTTATGTGGATTTTACATGACAACAGCAATAGGGTAACATCATTCGCACAGTATGTGTATATATGTGGATTAAAGTGCCAGTTGCTTTGCTCTCTTTAACTGGTTTTTCACAGTTGATATAAAAAACTGAAATGTACCATTCAGTTAAATAATAGCATCATGGTACTTGTACTATTAAATTTACTTTTACTGAAGTTTAAAACAACATTTATATTTTTTTACTTGCCTTGTACTTGTCTTCTTTAAAATGATTTGCACTATTTGATTTGCGTTTTCAAAATTGAAAAACTGTTGGAAAACTAACATTGATTGATCAACCACCAGTTTTAATTATTGCTCATTACAATCCAAAACATTCTTTCACTTTATCTGAGCTCTGATGTGTAAAAATGTATTTTATATGGCTTATACGGTTTTATATGTGTATATTTTGTGCTATCATGTCTTGAAGATGATGTACTGTAGAAAAAAAAATGGAAAGGTATTTGTACAATGTGGGGAAGTAAAAATTTATTATTTTTGTAAGAAAAATTCTATTGTTTTATTCTATTCCATTCTATCCTATTTAGTTCTATCACTTTTATGTGTTCTCTCTGAAGTCAGAATGGCAACAGAAATAAAAAGCACATCTCCTGACTTTTTTTTTTTGTTATGCTTTTTTATTAGTCCTGGAAAACATGTAAGGCATATGGTAACATTACACACTGAAGCGTTACAAGCTCTAGAGGCCATGTGGACAACATGGCACCACGCAGTAAACCCAGAGTCAAGCACAGAAGCAGCATCAATTCAAAGGGTTTAAAAAACAAAGTGGAGACGAGAAGAGTGTTTGCAACTGGGAAAAACAACACAAGGAAGGAGAGAGTAGAGGAGGAGAACTAGATTACAAATCAACCGGTTGGGTTGCCTTGTAGAAAACTGCCAGTGGTGACTGAACTCTAACAGCAGGTGTATAGCAGGATGGGTGTGAAATGGGTTTTTCTGAAGCATTCCCAGAGATAGGTTAATGTGTATCATGTATGCACCAGCTGACACTGCCAATGCTGAAGGTGAGGATAGGAGGCTGAAGTGGCACGGAGGCAGTGGTTTGGCTGCGGTTGGCAACTTGATACAACTGGAAGGACATTCCCCCTCGCGCCACGCCACTACACGACTACTAAACTAACGTGAACGAGATGGTGAGCTATACATACACACATGCCTTATTTTTCTGGTCATCTAAACATGGATTCTAGTACTGTACATGATAAGCCCAGCCAAGTGCTGCCTTAGCATCTCTGCAATGTTGCGGTGATGTTGCATTGCATAAGTCTGAAGTGACTGCTAAGGAGCAGGCAGCTGCAGCCAGATGTGGTTGTTTTCTCTGAGGGAGGGGTGTGTTTGTGTTCTTAGAGTGAATTAGGGAGGACAGCGGCTCAGAATGTGGCAATAACCCCCTGACAGAGCCCTCTCACTCTGACTTGGAAATACTATAGCTTACATCAAACACTGATAGTGTGAAAGAGAAATGGGTGTGACAGTTTCTGCAGTGATTTCAGTGAAGCACAGAGTGATGTTGTTGATGAATTAAGTGGTTTCTTACATAAGGGAAACTGCTGTTTGGAATGACCTGTGAGAAACCATATGAAGTGAAACAAATTGATCTCAAAGCTGGATGGTGGTTGCCTGTGAGGGACTTCAGCTATACAAGCCAAGACGGACAGAAAACAAGCTATTGGAAATTCTAAGCTCATTGTCTCAGCACACTATTCAGACCTAGAACTAATAGCATTTATTGGTAATATCAAATCTATAACTGCAAACGTTCAGAAAATTACCAATTTATTTGTTTTCTACTTCAACACACTTTTTTTTTTACCCCTTGTGTATCTCTGAGTTGATAAGTGCTCTTGCATAAAAATGTCTGGAATGACTGGGAAAGCATTTCAAGATGACATACATGGCGGCTTCACCATGATGGAAAAGCTCTCAGGCAGCAGGCCGGCGTAGGATGGGGTAGGCTTGGATTTAGGAAACAGATCCACTCGAGCTACTCACTTGTACCCTAACCCAAGACATGAAACACCCACCCTGCTGTCTGAGTTCATCTCAAAGGCATCTTAGTTCAAAAGTACCAAGGGGAAAATTTTGGGGGGTGGGGGGAGAAAAAATGTGATCTGTTTTCCACATGCCGATGAATGCATGCAATTTCAAATTCCACATGTCAAAGTAATGTTTTATTCAAGTACGGACTGCGACCGTTGCAGCAGCCAAGTAACTTTGGGGATGCAACACAGGAAAAGTAGAACGACTCGAATAAGCCATGAGTGAACTGAGATCAGCTGTAAAGCGGAAATGTTATGTCTGGGTCAGGCCAGGGCTGAGCTACTATCAGCCAATGAGCTGGGTTTCTGTGCAGCTGTGGTACAGCAATGACATCCCTGCACAGCTGTGTGAAAACATCTGCTCCCTCACTTGCTATACAAACCATTTGGAAACAGGCTGACAGAAACAGAAAGCCAAAGTATCAAACAAACAAACAAAAACAACTTTTGAGTGTGGAGCTTTAGAGTGTGGAGGAATATTTAAGATTTCTACCCATCTATGTGTCTTTTAGTGGTGTTTTGAACCTTTCATGCACCCTGTCCACGTCCTTTTCACTGTGGTACTGACATTGTGGTTGTAAACACGTAGGAGAAATCAGTCTGTTGTGGTTGACATGATGTAACCTACCATTGAGGGCTAGTAAAACACAGTGAGAAGGATATGGATATGTAGTGAGGTGCCCCAGAATGAGGTAAGCTGTGTGCACGGACAGAGGCACAGTGCAGGCCTACGCTTGAGCAAGACTGCAACCGATCAAAAACTACAAATTGTTAAACCTTCTGTAAACTGCAGCAAAAAATTCTGTCAGCACCCATGGAGCATTTGGGATACAAATATTACACACTGTGACAACTTTTTTGTATTTTTGTTTTTCTACAAGGTCGAGGAAACGTATCCAGAAACATATTATTTTTTTTTCTTCATTTTCTTCATTTCTTTTTTTTTCTTTATGCACTGTTAATATTCAAAGCATTGACAGAGGAGTACATATAATTTGGCACAAATGGTTTGGACCAACGGAAAGACTCGTCACATTTTAAAAAGGAATGCAGTTGAGCAGGTCCCCGCGTAAGAAGAGTATGAACTTTGAACTTTTAAACCCTTGGAGAACAAAACAAACAAATAAACAAACGTAAAATATAAAGGTAAAATAAAATAATAAGACAACATATTAAGTAAAACATCCTTTTACTGAAGCATTTGTTTCTCACATGGCACTCGGAACAGAAACACCGTCCACAGGTTCACGAAGGGAGCCCAGCAGATTAGAACAGAACACTAACCAGAGGCTGATGGGACACGGTCGCTCCCCACACCAGCATGGCAGCCGCACTCCAAGCCCACTCCGCACCGCGCTGCTCCACGTTTTACCTCTCACAGTCAAGGATGGATGAGCGCTTTGATTTTAGCTACCACCCAGGAGAAGCTGGCCCAGGCAGGGACTGGCAAGCAGAAAACGAGGAGATCTTTGCTTGTCTCGGTGTCTGTGTGTGTGTGTATGTGTGTGTGTGTATTTTCTGTATGTGCGCATGTCACCTGTGCTTTCAGTGAGCTTCAGTAGGTACATTGTGGGTTGTTGATAGCAAACAGGCTGCAAACCTGGAGCAGAATCAAAGCCGGTAGTTCTGGAGTGGGACTGCCATGCTTGTAAGTGCATTAAGATCAGCGAGCAGAGTGCAAATACCAATACCAACTGTCCTCATAACAGGCCTCTTATCAGACAGAAAGGGGCAGGAGAGAGAGAGTAATAGGGGAAAGTTGAACTGGAGCTACATATTTATGTAGCTGAGTAGTGTGAGGGGGAAATGGAGCAGGAGAGGGGGGTGGGTGGGG
>OMLF01006831.1:1940-17570 GCA_900302615.1 Holocentrus rufus | reverse complement strand
AAAATGACAGGCAGCGCTGTCTGGAATCCGCCCCTGTGCTCATCCCATTGTGATCTCTGCTGGAGAAAATGTGAAATATGCAAACTGAACACCCAACAGACCGCTGCTTCGAATGGGCGGCTCCTTAATAATAATAATGCGTTGATATGAGAGCAGATTGGGCATTGAAATGAACACAGAACAGAAGATATGAGCCTCAATTTCGACTATGGTTTGAAAAATAAACGAAGCAAAACTGCTATCAGAGGCATTTCATTCACCAAGACAATAAATATACAGGAATTTGTGTTGATGGCACTGGTGCAACATGTTGACAACAAATGTCTGATTATACCATTTGATCATGTTTTGATACACAACGGGGCTGAACAATTAACTGAAATATTGTCAAAATCACAACATGGCCAAATGCAACATCCAAATTGCAAGAGTTGTAATTTTTTCATGAAGGTACATTATATGACAAAGCACCACTATAATACAGAGATGCCCTAGCCTACATATTGTATTCTGCAGACATAAGAAAACATAAAATGATGCAAAAATTATCATTCCCACTACATCTGTGA
Source organism: Holocentrus rufus (assembly GCA_900302615.1). Lineage (NCBI taxonomy): Eukaryota > Metazoa > Chordata > Actinopteri > Holocentriformes > Holocentridae > Holocentrus > Holocentrus rufus. The sequence goes on along the minus strand of OMLF01006831.1, from coordinate 17,001 downwards.
GACATATCGTAATGACAATATCTGTCAAAATAATTGCAATATGTCTTTTTTTCTAAACCATATTGTTCAGTGCTAATGCATGCATGGTCAGGGGACAGAGTATGCAATGCAAAAGGACAGTGCAAATCATGCAATATACAGAAGACTATACATGCACACCTCCCCCTGTGTGTAAATGTTGAATTGAAGCAGGGGAAGGAGACCAAATGAAAAGAGAGAAAGCAGGAGAGAAATCAAGCATGAAAGCACAGAGAGGCTTGTGTTTGTGCATTTGACTTTTAAATCCACCTGCATGACCAAGAGCAATATAACAGGCCCAAATGCAAAAGTGCAGTGGATTCCATCTGCACAAGATCTGACGCCTCAAAGCGGGAAACAATTCCAGCATTTAGACTTATCGTGAATCCATCTGATTTCAAGCTAGTGCTAATTTCAACCATGCAATGCTAAATCCAAGCTCAAGAAACTAAATTTGTCTGATTCGTCCCAAAATTAACCGCTCATTTCCTATATTTCACCAGCCAAATGGAGATTAAAATAGAACAGGGTCTAAAAATAATAACTGGTTACATGCCAAACGGTCTGGCAGACTCACATACGAGCCAAAGCCAATGTTTACCAGCACTAGGCTGCTGGTTGGTGGTATTTGTTTCCCACCCTGATGATATCGGCTCACAGAAAACCTCTCTGCCCACAAGATGGAGCCAGCACTATGGTGGATCAGCATTTATCTGGACAGTGACAGTCATATCATGAAGCCTTGTTTCCTATTTTGATACAAGGCTGATTGTATAGAATGAGGGAAAAAAACAGGAAAGAGAGTAGAAAAAGAAGGAAGGACAGGCAAGGGGTCATGAGCTGGATTTAAATTCATCACTGTTACATGGCACGAGATCCCAAATCTTTTCATGCAAAGGACGAATGAATAGACACACAGGAAGTTCATTTAGGAAGATATTCCTTGCAGGGATCCTATCTGAGAAGCAGTCAGTCTCACTTACATAGTCTCTTATTACTCTATTGTTGGAGAAAAAAAATGTTAAAATTGAAGCAGTCCTTATCTTCCAGAAAGTCCCTGAATGCCACTTTAATGAAACATGGTATGTGCCTGAGCCTGGTGAGTCACAGCTGCGTGTTTTTCTACAACCAAACTAATCCAGAATCCAACTGCTCTTGACAATTAACCCTTCAGTCAACGTTTTTCATGTGAAAACTGAAGTTTCCTTGAGCAAAGATAAAAAGAAGACAAAAAGAAAACAGAGAATTTCCTAAAGAGGAACAATCAGGTATCAGGTTTTGAGTGGAAAAAAAGAGTAAGAATCATGACTGATAATCATGATCACAAAATACTGTGAAACATCCGTGACTCAATCTGGCCGTAGCTGTGCAACTCCTCTGGATGCCAAGTCATAAGTTTGCCACCTGGCAGCGTCTCAAAGTCTGTGGCAGCAGAGGCCCTAATGAATCCTGACAGCTGATCCCCCTGCTGCAAATTCAGAAAATTACTGCGAAGAGGTGAGGCGTTTAGTAGCACAGAGTGTTACGTCACTCAGCTGGGAAGAAAGAGGGATAAAAAAAAAAAAAAAGGCGTGGGAGACCAGCTGAGACTCCTGCCAGAGGACTGGGCTCACAGCAGGCATGCGTAATGAGTTCATAGGGACTTCATAGGTACTTCCTCCAAAACCCATGACAGCATAGTCTGCATCAGTCTGTCTCCAGCCTCAGTCACAGGTTTTTCACCATCTATGATCTAATGGCAAAAAAAAATAATCGAATGGACCATCTGAAAGTCTACAATAAGCACCAGGTCTGGCACAAGACAATTAAGTCTTGAGACCAGCAACTTTTCTTTAATGGTTTGGTGACAAAATCATTAGAGGTACACGCTCATCTGACCTCAACTGAAGCATAAAACAGGAAATTACACCCTACATTAACAGATCATCCAATAAAGGCTGCCTTTCAAAACAAGCTGACAAAACTTTACAGTAATGCGATGTACAACTTGCAGTTAGATTATGGTTCTGTAATCATTATAAAATAAAATACTGAAAATACTGATATGTGGATTGACCCACGACCTACAGGTCCTGAGGGTAAATCGTGGGTTTGGGTAGTTATGGGTCAGCGAACAAATGTAGGAATAACTACAGGCAGGCAGTGGGCTGAAAAGATTAAAACGGAAATATAAAAGACCATACAAAAGAATGGACTTTACTAAATTAACCATTTGCCCCCATACTTTATCTTTCCCTGCATTATTAGGCAGGCGGGTTCATGGAGATGTGGTCTGAGTTTGACTAAGATGACCATGTTGGGACTCGGAGCTGACCCGTGCATCACTAACTGAAAATACTTAATTATGGCTCCAATAGCTAATAGCTAGTATTAATTTCCCGCCCAGAGACACAAGTTCAAAGCACAACAAGTTATTCACTACCACACAGGATCTGATCTAACCACAATCTACCGTGAATATATCAAAAAAGCAGTAAATGTGGCAATATTAAAACGTTTTATTTCATTTGGAGCGTCATAGAAAATACAGGAAATGAATCTTGCTCAACAGCCGTGATCACAATATCCTGGAAAGTAACTGAGACTCCATCATTTTTCCATTAAACATGCAGCCGTAGCTCCAAGGTGAACCTGACAGTGACCCTGGGGAAATGAGATGCTGTCCTGTCCACCTGAGATGATCCGCACCTTGCCTTGTCCTTTCCCCGGCCGACTGAATGAATGCTAAGCAGGAAACACCCAAGCCTTTCTCTCACACATCCCGGTCTGCTGGGACAACAGAGGAAGGGACGTTCCCATCAAATTAGCAGGGCATTCATTCACAACTTTCTCACCGGATTAACATCCATTCACCTCGAGCGAATCAGCGCGCTGAGAGTCTACAGTTACAGCGGGTTGCTCAAAAGGAAAAAGGCGAGGTTGTCCGCTGACCCCGACATAATGGTTTTAAGTCTTCACAGCTCAGTAACACCAAAGGATCAGATGGATCAGTATCAGACATTACATTAAGTTTAGCTCTGAGAATCCATATCAGCTGCGATAAAGTCTTAACATAACTCCATCTCATATGCTGACATTACGCTAATTGATTCACTGAAAGGCATTTTAGAACAATGAAATGCTCTGTTCCACAAGCTGCTAGAAGTACAAATTGATTTAATAGAGGCACAGGAAACATGAACCAATAAATAAACTGCAAGTGCTGCCCATTAAGACTCACAGCCCCTAGACATTTACCATTTCAAAAGCCAGACTTCCTCCCTGATCCTCATTTCTATATTGATTTGCAAGACTTTTATCAGTGTTTAGTATGATGTGCTGGCATCATCTGACTAAGCTATATCCTACCCTTTAACTGAAGATTATTCTTCAAAATAGCAAATGTCATGTGAAATGACAGTGGATCTAATGGTTAGTCATATGAGACATTTTTTTTTCTGACCTTTTATGCAATCTACAAAAGCAAAAATAGTTTATATAGGATCAAATGCCATTTTCCATACATCTCTTGACTTTGCACGGGAAGCTTGCGTAACGAATGCTGGAAAAAAAATACCATGAAGTGTTGAAATGCACACCAAAGACCAGCTATGCAGAACAAACCAATAGACCCTGGCACTAAGAAACCATAAGTTGTGCATCTCCAACAAAAAATTAATGTTTCTAGTAGGGTTAGATGTATACGGACCTTATTAAATATCTCTAACTGGCTAGTTATGTTGTCCACTGCCAACATGATGGACTTCCTACCTGACTACAGCTATATCAAATTATTTTATCTGGACTTTCATTTATTCGTTTGTTGTTTAATCTCGTGCCAATTACTTTTTCATTTTAAGTAAGAAATGAAACCCACAGTTTCCATCCACTGAAGGGGTACGGTTGGTCATTTTATCTTTAAGATACTAACCCTCAAATAATTTAATTAGTCTGGCTCTAAATGGAGAATTATTGTGTCCCATCATGGTATAAGACTTTTCCACTTTAACAAAGATATAATTCCAGGGTGGAGGCAAAATAAGAGTTATTTCCATCTCAAGTCGAAAATCACCGGAGCCCATTAGCAAACTAGCAACCCAAGTCACAAATCAGGGGTTTTCTTGAAGAACCCAAGGCATGGACCAGCACAAAAGAACACCATGCAGGCTGGCCACTGCCCAACCAGTAAAAGAGCAGGAAGGGTCAACCCTGCTGGAAAAGCTGCTGCCCTCCCTTAAACAATCACACTGGTATTTGGTTTCAGAGGCAAGTTTTATTGCTATGTGGACGAAAAACCATTTAAGAGGTCTTTCCACCCTGCTGAGATAAAATACTGTGAGGAAAACTTTGGCCTCACCGTTTCCACTCCCACTGCCCATGCTCACTGTGCATTATTCAGAAGGTTTTTAGCTGTGCAACCCAAGTCCTGCTGGCACCGAGCGCCTCCCCTCGTCTCTCAACACCTCGCTGTTGGACCTCCTAAGGCTGTGTGCGTCATACAGCCAGGCAGCTATTTATCTGAACCTAGCAGGTAGGCTGCAGACAAATTCACCAACACTAAAGGCATTTGCCACGTTTCAGAAATAAAAGCACGTTGACTTGATCTGCTGCCATTTTCACACACATAAAGCTCACAAGTATAGAACAGACTTTAACACGAAACCTCTGACCTGTGATCATGTGTTTATTCAGGAATGCTCCAACGCTAGTATCAGATATTGGGTCAAACTCTGGGAATTTGGTGTCAGATTACTACAATCTGACACCAAAAGTCACAAGTAATGTGTCCAAAGTCAAAGCAAAGCGGCTTGCTTTTATTCCCGCACATAAAAGGACGTTCGGTCTGTGAAACAAGAAAAAGTGCACGATGTCCTGACTATCACTGTCCGCTGAACCCAAACTAACGATCAAAGTCAGCAGAGCTCAGCAGAAGATGTGGATCAGGTTAATCAGTATCAGAAAGTACAGAAAGTTGCAACAGAGACTGTTTTTGAAGGGGGCTTCAACAAAGACCTCAAGACTAGACAAATTTATCCATCAAGCACTTTTTAAGAAACAAGTTTGTCACAATTTAAAGACGAAAATATAAATAGGAGGAGATTACAACAAGATCACCATTTCTAAGCCAAGGCCAGAGCATGTCTATATGTGGAAGAGGCTTGTCAAGGAAAGACGTGGGAGATGTGCAAACGTTGGGTCCCTTTTTCACCACAGAACTGATAAAAGCCGCTCAGAAACAGTTGGATATAAGGACAGAGAAATAATAATCTTCAAATCAAGATGAAAACTCATAATGAAGTAATCGCGATCACCATATATAGCAAAACTGGGATTATCGTTGTAGCGATAATCCCAGATCAAGTCTATAGACATGAGCGTAACGAAGAAGCAAGATTACATGCCTCACTGAACTTCAGATACTTAATGGCATTCAATAGGCAATCATGACCCTTGTGAAATAAAAAAAAAAACACGGCTACGATCACGACAACCTACACAGTATTCCACGAAACACCTTGCAGACTTCAGAAGAGGCCTACAACGATAAAATGTCCTATTATTTGCAAATTCCTGATAGATTTACCTGAAAACTCCCACCTCGATTTTAGCCAATCGTCTTCGAAAACGAGGAAGGGTCGGTTGATTGGGAGAAGCTAAAAAGGAACAAGAACCAGAGAAGCAAAGAAGCAGAGAAACGATACCTTGTCCTGTGATCGCTGCAGGCAGAGAGCTGTTGAATCCCTCCCACACACACACACACACACACACAGTTGGTGGATGTAGTGGAGGGGAAACAGTGCCGTCCTGACACCGTCCCGCCGCTGATGCACTGCAATGTCCCTCTACCTCTCCTGCCCGCCCCCCCTCCAACCTGGTCTTGTGACTGTAGGGATGACAGCAGGCGTCCCTCCTCCAAAATAAGAGGCTGGGACTGTCGGAATAAGAGCACTGCCTTTCCTCCTCTTTGTTTTGTTTATCTTTGGGTCGTAGTTTTCCTCCCTTTGTCTGTAGCTTTTATAGCTGCTTCTTGTCAGTTTTTTTTGGATTGTCTGCCTCTTTCTCTTTTTCAGTTCAGTTTTTCTGTCCGTTTCTCAGTCTCTTTCTCTGGTTTTGTCTCTATTTTGGTTTCTAGATTTCTCTTAGTCTCTCTCTTGCTTCTTTCCTAGTTTCTGTTTCTCAGTCTCTCATTTTTTCAGTTTCTCTTTCCGTTTCTAAAGCTCTTGCTTAGTCTTTTTGGTTTCTCAGTCTGTCTCATTTTTTAGATTTCTTTCTTGTTTTTTCAGTCTCTTTCAAAGTTTTACAATCTCTCCTCTTTGCCACTCCTTGGCCTTGGACTCTCCGTCACTTTCTTGGCTTCTGAAATCTCTCTCTCTCTCTGCCTTGCGGTCTCTGCTTCTGTTTTCCAGGCCGACGCGATGCTTTCCACTCCCCTGCTCAGGTGACATTCACGGCTCTGTCAGTTGTCACCGCGCTTGACGTCCGGCTCTCTTTGAAGTGTCTGCTGGTGGCGAGTTCAGAGGCCGGGGAGCCTCACTTCAGACACACAAGGTTAGGGGGGAAACTGCACGGAGGAGCTTAAGCGCTTAACTCAAAAGAAAAACAATCTATTGAGAGAGTTAAGCCCACGTGAAGAAGCGCATTGTGCGGGAACTGAGCTGTCAATGAGGCTTCCCAAACGATATTATCTCATTTACAGAAAGTGGGTAAAGAAAGAATAACATAACGGGGAAACAACAAAGATGCCATATGTTCATGTCACGCCAGATTAGCTGAGTGACAAACCATTTCCTGATGGTGCGTGTGTTAAAATGAAAGCCGAGCCTCGTGACCACAGTGAAGAGGCCGACCCGCTGCAGCTCGGGGATCCGGGGGAAAGTAAACAAAAGGTTAAAATGACTTAAAGGCGGATCAGATGTCACTCAGCCTGGGTTTCAGTGTTGTACCACACAGGAGAGATAATTCATCCCAACAACTGAGGCTACACAAACACTGCACTATCAATAAAGGCATCAATAATATCATAACACTGACTACTGCAAGAAGTAAATCACAAGATGTGGTAATATTTTCCTTTGAGGGAAAAAAGCATTTCAGACTAGATATTAAACGGTGTGTACAAATCAAGATGCTTTTTGAAGAGAATCTTTAATTTTATAGCATAAAAACGGAGCAAATGCTACACCCCTAAAGCGCATTTCTATTTTGTATTTTGTATATTTTGTGCATTAAAATACAACTGCAGCATTTATCTGCAAAGAAAGCAATGATTTTGGTTGTCAGTATGGTGCTGCCCTACTTTCTACCTGTAAAACCACGCCAATAAAAATAAATCATTAAAAATAAACAGAGAAAGGGGGGAGCATGGTGTATCGGAGCACCCTGAGGACTCAAACTAAAATATAAATGATGTCATTTCGCAGGTCCAAGTCCGGCCTATGACCGTCATCACATTTTTTTTTTATTGTTGTTATATGGATAATTTAAACAGCTCTGACACTCTGTGCTTCTACATAGCACAGTCTCAATATTTGCACTATTTTTTCTGCCCGTCTAAACTGTCCTATCCAATAAAGCATCAACGCCTCACATACTCCTCATTAAAAGTTATGAGGTGGTGAAACGGGAGGGAACCGGAGCTGTTTTTGACTTGGTGCACAGGCTCCTTTTCAGCCCTCTCTGTCCCGGGACGGCGGGGTCACTTTTCCTGCGGTGAAGCGGCTGAAAGCTCATCGCCTCGCAGAGCACAAAGCAACAGGCTCAGGTTGCGTTCTGCAGGTGAAAGACAGTGAACACACCCCGCTGCACCCAGGGGGAACGCAACGCTGAAATGCCTTCACTGTGTTGGGCGAGTGAAGACGGCGCTGGATATTCTGAGTTTATGAGCATTTTCCTTCTTTTAACCAAGAAGACTGAAAACCACCTCAACTGGTTCCATCGCCAAATACAATCAAAAAAATAAAAGCCTGATTTTTATATGTACCATCAAATAACATTCATTTTTTAGCGTATGGCTGGATAAATTTGAGGCATATTTGATGGAGGGTTTGGCCGTGATAGGAATGGAAACTGCTCGTGCTTTGCTTTATCTACTATCCAAAATTTCAGTAACTAAACAGACCATCCAAGACTGTGAAAAGCAATATTTTTTAAAGGAATAAAGCTCCACTTTTCATTGACCTGTCCCACTCCCAAGTGAAAATTATGCTTTTTCCACATTGCACCCATGCTGGTACAGTACAGCGTGTTATTCTCATTAAAGGCGCACGCAAAGTACAAATTTTACTGTCCCATAGCACAAAATGACCATAATATGTCTGCAGGGTATCCGATCAACGATTGTTTGGCCAGGTGCGGAGATTTCTGGCTTTCAGAACTCACCTTTGTGTCTGGAACAAAAACCGAAAGACACTCTCAAACAATATGTGCCCAAAGACGGTGAAATGTGACTTTATATTTAAGTCTATTACAAACCAGTGTAAGTTGTGGCAGACCTGTTGATGTTCTTGTAATTCCCTGGTTAATTCCCAATATAAGTCATGCATTAACCAGTTGGTTTCTGCAAGAAGACCAAGCTTGCTCAGTATGCTGTAACATATAAAGACAGTGAGGCTTACCTGACACAGGTGACAGGACCATGTTCCCTGATCTTTGGACTTCATCAAATTTACTGAAGATGACATTCAACCTATGAGGGAGGGAGACGGCAAATCAAGATTATGTTGTTACAGTGAACCATTTTGGATATTCATAACCAAAAAATATATATATATATTAGTGCTTTAGGCCTGTAGATGGTCCACTACAGAAAAACTGGCTCACTTCACACACAGTTGGGGAACCTCAGGAGAGCGGTTAAATAGGCCAACACAATATCTCACCACCGACTGTCTCTGCGTCCAAAAATACACCGGCGTTGAGCGACTGTGAAGCCCGCTGGGTCATATTATCAGAACAAACACTCATAATCAAGGTGGGAGCCCCGGGCGCAGATGCAATTTACTGTTGGCAAGTTTGTTGACTCTGCCAGACCCTCTGGCAGATAACTCGACATCGTTTGGATTCGCTGTTGTATCGTAAAAATATATGATGCTTCTTAAATAATGAATATCTGGACAAATGTTGTGTAAACCTGCTACTGTGGTCGGAAAACAACAAGAGATTTCTGGGTGCTATGCAGGACTGGAAAGAGATGTTATAAACTGTGATAAGTTGTTTTTGTCATTGATTAAGTAAAAATACCATATTTGCTGGTAATTTGCATGTTTTTCCTTTATTTCACATCAATATAAAATTCTTCTTCACCAGAATAAGACAAACTAATGCATGAAAACCCAACAGAAACCTTAAAACACCAACACAGTGGCTGCATACTCTTTCTTATTTGGTCAATCAATGTTTAACCGACGTAATGCTGCTTAGGTCAGATTTCCATTTTTCCAAAACAAAAATGACATAATTTTATCAAGGCCTGGAAACTGTATTTTCAAATTTACTTATTTTTCCAGGTTTGCAATGACTGAATAAACTGTACATACAGGGAGCTATTTAAAAATGTGGTTAATAATCCATGCAGCAAATGAGCATGTGAACGCACCGTGACTGAGGCAGGCCCTTCTTCCCCAGATCCATCCTCACTCTCTCTCCCACGTGGCGGTAGATCTCCACAAGGCAGTTCATGGCTCCGTCTCGGACCTGCAGGACGCAGAGTAAAACACACAGCTTCAGTCAGACCTCCGCACACCGCCGGCTGTTCAGTGACTCCACTGGGCTTCTTCATCTCTCCAGAGAAAGATTTTTTTTCTTTGGCATTGTGCTGCCAGGTTTTATCACCTCCCTCCTATTTTATCACCATGCCAATAAAAAAACTAACATTCTACTGAAATGAGGTGGACTCTGCAGGAATAATAACATGAAACTGACATGGTGCACATGCTGTACGGCATTAAAAAGCATCCACCCTGCTGAAGACCCTGACCTCTGACGGACAAGTTAAAATTTCCCAAAAGTATTAAGAATTACCACACAATTTGAAGATTTTGAACACACCATCATCATTATGCCCTCAGACGCAAAGCAGGCTGAGAGGGACGGGGCTGAACACTTTCTGGGGCAACAGAGGAACAATAGAGTGTGAGATAATGCATCATCTGGCGGCCATATTGAAAGTCCTCAGCTTTTGGGAAGCAGCGGCTCTGAACAGCTGAGAGTGATTTTGTAAACATGCAACTTCCTGTTTCAACAGAACTGAACAGACGAGGCTTGTTTGGGAACTGATCATTTCGCCACTGAAACACATCATCAGTTTTGTACTTATGTCAGCCAGTTTATATTTGGTCAGTTAAACCTCACTGTCTTTTTCAGGGATCCCTCTTCTTTAGTCATTTGTTAAATAAATGACTAAGAATTTTTATGTTTAATCATTCTAAATGCTATTTTCATGATAAAGCAGTGTATAAGGCCTTTTTTATTGTATTTCTGTGCATGAGTGTGTGAGTGGTGTCAGGAAGGGAAGCTCCCGGGCTCGGCTTCCTGTCCTCGGGAGGAAGTGCGATTCCGGTGATGATGGAGCTCTGCAGTTTATCACTGGACGCCAAACTCAGAGGCAGAGCGACAGGGCGGGGACATGAGGAGGGGGCTGGTGGTTAGAGACGTAATCCCCAAAAGGTTTAATCCAGTGAGTCTGTCAGCAGCTAAAGGCCTCGACTTCCAAAATGAAGCAACTCACTGAGAGTTGAGTGCAAAAGGGAAACAGTTACAGAAGAGGAAAAAGAGAACAAAGAGGCGCTGGTTTTGTGGTCAGATTGTTGAAGTGTTGGGTTAAACCAGCTGATCTCACTTGTAATGCCCACATTTCACCAGCAGGTGGCAGTCCAGCATCTATAATTCAGCTGTGGATTATCTACGACATATTTCCACTTGCACGTGATTTCTCCATATGTTCATTTCAGGGTATCAGCAGGTATCAATTCAATGCCTTTGAAGACCTTTTTCAAGACTATTTCAGAGTCTTTTAAGACCTAGATGCCACTCTACATTATAACTGGTTATATCTTTAAGTTAAATTGAATTAGACCCCCAAACCATGCAGTCTCATCACGTGTTTTACCTATAGGAAAACCACTGTATCAGTGCAGCTTAATCCAATCAGCGAATTCCTCCTCCGTCCAGCCATTAATATAAGAATTTACATTTCCACGTGTTGCTTATGAAGCAGCTGCATGTCAGCAGAGACGGTCTCATTTCGGTTATGAGACAACAACCAGGCCTCACCACCATAAACCTGCACAATAAATATGACAACCAGGGTCTGCAGCTACATAAACCTGGTGTCATCTGGGACTGGACAGCAATAAATTCCCACTCAGCGCTGAACAGGACCATCATGCACTGAACGAGTCGAAGTGTGGGTTCGGAAGCGGGCGGTACCTGACTGGTGGGATCTCCCAGGAGGTTACAAATGTGGGGCACGATTTTGCTGAGCGTCAGGCTTTGAGATCCATACCTGGAAAAAAAAAAGGATAAAAATGGAGTTGTATTCTAAAAATGAGAGATCCTCCATCTTTTCTTGCAAAACAACAACAACAAATCCTCACAACTGGCTACTGTTTTGAATTTCAGAATTGAAATATCTTTTTCTATGACTTCTGCTAAACTCACTTTCAGCACAAACCGGTATTGTTAACTTTTCAAAATTAGCCAAAGCAGCAGTGCAGCACTTATAATTACATTTATCCTCTCCTGCTAATGGCTCGCTGGCTCTCTCTCAGAGCCCCAAAATCCACTGACCCTCCTTCTGTGAAGCACTTATCTTTGGTTAACACCGGCATAAAACGCTTTTACCAAGTGGACCATTTCAGTTTTGGAAAATGAACGTTTTTACCAAATGGATAGAAAGGCCTTTTCATACAGTATTTTTACATGCACAACCCTCAGAGAGTACTTCAAACATTAATAGAATGTATCAATTGAAATATATGGTTTTCAGTTCCTGTAATTCAAAACTTACACATTTAAGGTGGCGATGAGGCAGAGGCAGAGTCCCTCTCTGGTCCTGTTGTTCTTATGCTTGAAGCCTCCCAACATTCGCTCCCACACATACTGAAACAAATCATTTTTACATTTTATCAAGACATGAAAAAAAAGTGTGTGTCCTCATTATTGACACAAAATCATATTGGTTATTTTTTTCCTGAATATTGCAATTTCTATGTAAGATGTGTCATTTTTCTATGTGCTGTTTTTTCTCAGCAGTTGAAAATGAAATATGTGAGTGAGAGAGAGGAGACGAACAGTTTGAATGAAATGACCCTGAAATACTGCGATTTCAATAAAAATACTGATTCAAGTGGAAATCAAACAAAGAGTAACAACATGGACGTTTATAGGAAAATGTCACAGATTATTAAAGTGAATGGGTGTGTAAAAGTGTGTGTGTTTCGGTCCACCTGTGGGTTAGCAGCTTGATCCATAATCTTGAGCAAAAGCGCTTGGTCCTGATCTCGAACTTGGTCCTTGGCGTCTCCTAACCGGTCGATCAGGCTCGGCAGAACTGACGGGACACGGAGACAGAAACAAAGACAGAATGTTACCTCCCATGCTGGTTACAGCAGGACAAATCAGGTGTGTTACTACACACTGAGCCGCTCCATTACCTTCATGCCTGATGATTCTTACAGCAGCAATAAATGTAATAAAACTTCTCTGCCTGCAGGTTTTGCTCTCTAAATAAACACAAAACTGCTTTATCGCTCTCTCTCTTTTTTATTTCTCTTCCTACGATGATACCGTGAAGCCGCTGTGATCTCTGAACCTTTACCTCCTTATTATCGGCTGTTTGTCAAGTTAATGATGTAGGAAATTAAGTGTTTTCTATTATTGCACTTAATGTGGGCAGATGTGGATAAAAAATGTCATCTTAAACTCCAAAAAATAAAACTTGAATTGACATGATGTTTCCACTGCTGTACAGTCAGAGATGAGATGCTGTTATTACTGACATTACATTTTATATAACTTCTTTTATTTATAGTAATAATGTGGTCTTATGTTAATTTGAGTGCGCCCAGCTACTTGTTCAGTTTTGACCCACCGTCCTCTACATTGTCATTGTTCGGTCTTGTTTTTGTTTTTATTGTTGGTTCTGCTGTGTTTTTACTGTTGCAGGGTGTTTGTTGTGTTCCTGTGACCGCGCCTGCAACCAAATTTCCCCTCATGGGACAATAAAAACTTTACCTGACTCAGGAGGAAATTGGGCAACTGCACCAGCAAAGAATACAATATAAATGTACTTTAGATAGAAATAAAATGACATTAAAATTGAATTACGGTGACATTTATCAATACACAGGATATGAATTTACTATCCCAGGGTGAGTCTGCCCATAAAGGCCCAAGTCAGAGTTAAACTGTCATATACATGAGTGCACACAGCAACATTCACCGAACATCTGAGCCCTGCACTTGTCCAGGCAGGGAGCAGAGACTTGGCACGGCGGCCCACATGCCCGCACTGTATCTGCCTGGACTGAACTAAATCTGGCTTCATTTGAATGCCAGGGCCCGCTCAGCTGTCCGGTCGCCCTCATGAAGCATAAAATCTGACACTTGTCCTCTAAACTTAATCTTCAGTATGGCTGCGCATGATCCAGATAACAACCATTTAACAGCTACGGACAACTGTAAAACTGGACCTGGGATGTGTTTAGTGTTTGTGAACTAAACACTGCTTAACAAATTTGGCGCTCGAGTGACAAAAGTGACAAGATTCAACACGGAAACGGAAAAAAATAAAACATTAACAGGATAAACAAATAATAAAGCAATAAAATACAAACACTAAAGGAATAAAGAATACAATAAATTGAGAGTTTATGTAGATATAGGCTATTCTACCAATATTTCAATAATTTGGTAAGGACAGGATATGCAAAAATATATTCAGATTCAAAACAGTATCAGGAAATATAAGTTATAGATTTTACATATAAATATATGCACTGGATATGTAACATATCTGCTGTTTATATGCCTAAAAGCATGTATGCATGACACAACTTTGTAAAAATGCAGTAAATAAATGATCTTTATATTTAGATTTCACATATTTAGCTTAAAATCAGTGACAGTAGTTTATCTCAAATTATATTCATCTAATTCTATTTAAATTGTCTCTATGGAGGAAAACAGTGACAGAAGAGAAACATTCAACTAAACAGAGTGAGAAACAGTGTGGAAGAGCCTCACCTGTTCCAACCTGCGTCCTGAAGCGCTCCTGCAGCCGTGTGACCAGAGCTGACAGGATGTCCATACCCAGCAGGACCACCTGACACACACACAAACAACAACAAACAACAACAAACACACGTCAAACACAACCAGCACAACCCATCAGCAAAGACACAAAAGATCCAGCACAAATGAAACTGAAAATCAGAGAAAGAGCAATGCATGTGAATATCTGCTGCAAAGGATTATGGGTAATTTCACAAAAGCAAGAGTTTCACATCTAAAACAACTAGCAGAATCAAAATAAAGGCTTTAAATGAGGAAAACCCAATCTATATGAACCAATTCTATGTGCCTGGATGCTCAAACGCCAAAGTTACACCAAACCATGACTGAAGTCTGTGTTTTTATTTTCAAGTCCTCCCCCGTCGGCATATCAGGAACTTTCCTTGTCATGGGGTGGTATGGGAAACTCAATGAACGTGTAGTGAGAGTTCCCCTGCTGACACCATATCAACACATACGCATCACCTGAGCTCTCATGCCCGGGCTATGATGCAATTTTTGGAAACTCTCTTCACAAAGAAGAGAGACTAATGCACTGCGAACATAAAGAAAACGAACAAGTATTTTTCTCTGCTGCCATCTGCTGGACGCTCAGCTGCACAGCCCCACATGTCGGCTCAAAAGGGGGAAGTCTCTCTCCCAGACCGCTTCACCGACTCACAGCCACAACTTTGTGACTCCTTTGCAAGATCAGACCGAATCCTACGCAGCAAATTTCCCACCAATAATACTGTGGTTCTCAGTTCTGGTCATTGAAAGAAGTGGAACAGCT
>OMLF01006814.1:9086-30034 GCA_900302615.1 Holocentrus rufus | reverse complement strand
TTAAAAAAAATAAATAAATAAAAATAAAAAAGGCCATGGTCTTGGGAGGCGGTCCGTTGCTATGGCACAGCCTCCTGACAGTGGTTGGAGGCTGGGGCTGGGACCTTTTCAGGGACCTTTTCTCAAACATGGTGCACATGCATGGCTCAAAGGCAATGTGGGATGAAAAAGAGCACTCAGTGTTGAAGAAAAAAAAACTCAAGACAAAAATTGCTTGCCCAGCGGAACTCAAGGCCAAAATCTATTTAATCACAGAATAAGGACAGTTCAAAAAGTGGCAATGTAATATTTCCTGCATAAAAATTGCCCCCTGACTCTCTTAGTGACCCACAGCCAGTGCGGATGACACTTTTTATGACACAGAATACATTTACCATGAGAACTCGGCAACCACAAACTCATCTCATCCGGCGCTGTAACTCTTCCCAGAAATTAATAAACCTCTCACACACGCTCAGTCTGCCTTAAAATCTAGCCAAGAATGCTGCAGTGCACCAAGTAACTAGCTAAACAAACAAAGTAAATACACTGATAATGGTGATGATAACATCCAAGGCGAAATGAAAGGATGAAGGTCAGTAATTGGGAGGAGGTGGGGAGATAGACGTGTGGTCTGTTTTGTTTTTCTCCTGGCGGGGAGCGGCAGGGGTCCATCTGGGCGCGTGCAGTGGGCTCCGGGGCGGTGTAGGAGCACGTCTGTGCAGAGGTTAAGAAAAGCAATTAATCGGCAGCGGAGATAATCAAAGGAACCTCCCCCTCCAGACACCTTGGTGGGGGAGGAAGGAGGAGAGCGAGAGAGAGAGGGAGACAGGAGAGAAGCAGGGAGACAGACAGAGAGAGAGAGGGAGAGATGGGAAAATGCTTGTTTACAGGCACTGCTGGCACGATCAAAAGCGCAGAGGTTCAGCCCTGCCACCGGGGCCCTGCGTTTCAGGTGGAATTGATAACACTTCAGATGTACAATTCAATGTTTGAGAGAGTACTTTTACCTCCCGGTGAGAAGGCAAGGATTTTTCACACTCTAAGCTGCATTTCCTTTCATCTCAGATTTTGCAAGGTATCACCGGATTGTCAATGGTGAGGAAGACATTTTCCCACACATAATCAAAGAACACAGACTGAAGTATCTGCACCTCGCGTGCTCTGAAGTTGATACAGGCGGTGCAGTGTACATTAGCCAGAAAAGTCGCCTGTATTCTGATTATAAATCGACTGATCTGTGGAAGAAACACTGAAAATGACGCTGAGAGATATTTCACCCTTAAGACTAATTCAACACTAAAATCTTCTTCTTTCTGCCTGTGAACCCATACATTTGACAAAAACCACACCACAGTGAAAACCAACAGTGTTCAGATCCCCAACATTAAACTGCATATGTCTAATTTTGTACCTTCATAGAGAGTCAGAGCTCGCTGCTCCCTCTGGTGGTTTAAATCTCCCCTTTGGAAAACTGACAAGTCCTGTGTGTCCATTAATGTCTCAGACGGGGGAATCACAAAACCTGATCCAGTCTCTGCTGGTGCGTCTCGTATCTGCCCTGCTGCATCTTTTAAAATGACAGTGGAGGCAGACAATCATCCAAACTAGAGATGCCATCACACTTGAGATTCGGCCCTCCTTTGTGAAAATGTCTGCAAAATGTTCCAAGATGCTGAGCTGCTGGGACACAGTTTTGATGAATAAACTGTTAATGCTAGATGTAAGAATTAAGTGTTTTGTACTGTGTTGCTAATGGTTTTCTATTAGATATTTTGCTTGATAGAAGCCACTAAGCAGGATTTCACTAACCCATAAACTGAGCAGGATTTGAAACCCAGAACTGGATGTTTGGTTAAAAATCCCTTTTAATTGGATGTTTTGACGACCAATTAGATAAGCCATGTGCTCCTCCAAGCCTCCATACAGCATCCTACACATATCAAGTGACAGTGAGACCTGGTAGCATGATTAGTATATAATGTGTAAACATCTTGCAGAAAAAAAACAAACAAAACACACACATACACATACACACACACACAAAGCCTGGCACTTCGCAGGTCAGCGGTGAGTAAGTGGCGGCACTTTCACAAAGTTTTGATTAGATAATTACCCATCCATATCTTGGCAATATGTTGCAAGGGAAAGACATGGTTCTCATTAAACCGCAGACAGACCCTGCTTCTGTGTGCTATCAAAAGCGCCGTGTTATGCAGGCACTCACTTGTTGATTAGAAAGGTGTGCCAACACAGAAATTAGATATACTCCTTAGAGATGGGAAGTTAAAGGCAAACAGAAGCAGATCGTGGGCTGAAACTACAGAGCTATTTTCACAGCAGCCGTTTGGACACGAACAGCAGGGGAAGCACAGGTGTTACTAATGACATTAATTATGTTAGAAAAAGCGGGAAATCAGTTTAAGTTTACCATTATGACAATGAAGCCACTCGCATATGAGATATTTTTTTCTAATAATCCCAACACCAAGATTTTTACTCAGTATATGTGCAACAAAATCTGCTTCATATTGTGGCAGAAATATGTCAACTAATACGGCAAATTTCCCATATTTTCCTGTTGATGCCAACTATCTGCTCTGTAGGTTTTTATGATGTAGTCCTGTCAGAAATTAAGCACAGAGTCATCTTTGTTTTTAATCCACCATCTTTGCCCTGGCTCTGTTATATCTTAATGGAACAGAACCGTAATTCGTGTCATTAGTAACATCTGTGTTTACCTGCCATTCCATGCCAAAATGACTGCTGTGAAAAAGAAAATCTAGATCTAGAAAAAGATCTGTGAAAAAGATGAGCGGCTAGGTTTCGGGTCAAATGTCAAATGCCAGTTTCTTTCAGTCAACATGCTGCACATTAGCCTGTAGTGATAATTAGGGGGAACACAGTCGAGCTCTGGAGCGAGTTAGTGATCCTGATACATACAATACTCGTTAACAACAGCAAGCCATCATCTCAAAAAAATCTTTCTATCCCCTCTCCGCTGTGAAGTGCAGCTCCACCAAACCGTTCGAGCCACTGACTCATTACAGAGAAAGTGGAGTGCCTTGTATGGATCTAATACTGAGCATAAGAATGCACACAAAGCAGCTTTCATTTAACTCAGCCACTCAGTGAGTAGTAACGTAACTCGAGCCTTGCTGTGATGAAACATGCCGTAGGGTGAAGCAGACGCAGAAAAAAAAAAAATGCATTAGTCCTCACTACCTCTGAGAACACGCTGTGTTACCTGCAGGTTTCTGAAACCCCCTGAATGATAGGCTTCACCCTTTTGAGCCGGACTGCCGAGTGCGGGCACGCTTTTTGTCGAAACAAACTGAATACATTGCTTTTGAAGAGCGACGAAGGCCGTGCAGGGCTTCGAGTCTGGAATTTTAAAAAGGCATGCACAAAATGTGTGATGAAACTTTCAGCACCATGGACAGCAACCCTCAAGTAGCCTAACAAGATGAGTGTGTAAGATAGAGGGCACACACACACATGCAGAGAGAGAGAGAGGAGAGAGAGAGAGAGGGGAGGGTGAGGCAAGAAGCACAGAGTTCATTTTGGTAATTAAGTGAACACATCATCCTTTTTCCCTCATGCATTTCAGCGATCTCCATGTCTGCTCTTTTAAAAGTGGAGGCAGTCACGGCACCACAGCATGCACACACACACACACATGCTCCCTCTCTCTCTCTCTCTCTCTCACACACACACACTCACACACTCCTGCGGCAAGACCCAGCTTTTCCAGTTTTCCCCCAGTCTCTCTGTGTCTTGGGCTGAATAATGTAGGGCCTTTACCCAGCGCTCAACCATGAGTGGATAATCTGGCCACAAGGACAGGCTGTGTCAACATTTCCCTTTACTTCCTTATTTATTTATTTACCCACCCGCCGTAGGAGTTAGGGAGGGGAAGAGAGGCAATGTGCATGGCTAACAACATGCTGGCCGAGCAGATGACCCGCTTTCTGAAGGTTCGCTTTTTACAAGAAAGGGTTTTTAAGGGGAGCTTGCAGACTGTACCAAGCTGAATTTGGGAGACTGCGAGCGAGCTTTGCAGGGAGGAGGCCATTATTCTTTTGGATGGCCTGTTATCACTGAAATGTATAAAACTGAAGCCCCAAACTCCAACTGCAATAAGGGACCTCCTGTTGAAATACCAATATTTTCACTGTTTATGTTAAGCTAATAAATTGAAGCCACTTTCTCGGACTAATTGTGCGTGGAAAAGCAGTATGTGACAGTTTAACATGGGGTTTTACAAGGTTCTTGAGCATTTAAAAGCTTGGTTGTGTTTGTGAGCACACAACCTGTATTTTGAAAAAATAACAGGCTTTGAGTGATGAGGAAAGCTTATTTCGCATGCTGCACACAGACACTTGTAGAATGTGTTAGACCTAATGAACACATCGACTCTGCTGAGCATATTCTGGATTAGGATTTTTAAGTTAATAAACGTGCAGTTTGTCCCCGCTGTTCATCTGCCAAGTCCATTTTACAA
The DNA here is from genome assembly GCA_900302615.1 of Holocentrus rufus. Classification (NCBI taxonomy): domain Eukaryota; kingdom Metazoa; phylum Chordata; class Actinopteri; order Holocentriformes; family Holocentridae; genus Holocentrus; species Holocentrus rufus. Next base: position 25,551 of record OMLF01006814.1, on the reverse strand, counting down.
CAGAAACAAAGTGCTGGGGATTAATGGTTGCACATTTAAATGCCGTTCACACCGACTTGAAATTGTGAATCATGTTTGGGATGGCTTTTGTTTTCAGTGCCTAAATAACTGTTATAATGTGACTCTTAGCATTGCCAATCACAAGCTTGGGTTTTAAGAGCCTAATCCTCTTTAATTTGTGATTACTTGTAATTCAAAACAGTAGCCCGCTAAACCACAGGAGATTTATTGTTTAAATGTCCTCCTCCACTGCGTTGCAACCTGGATACCGATAGCAGAGGAATAAATATCCTGTATACATATCCTGAGCTCTCACGGTGGCATTGAAGTAAATTACCATAAAAATCAGTGTACAAATATTTTGGCATCAAACATTGAGCATAAATTGCTAAATAGCTCGGAGCCCTCTTAGCATTCATAGAGAATGATTTCACTGGCATTCTTGTAGCAGATGATTTTAGCCTCTCACATTGCACAAATTAGAATGTGAGAATTAAGGGGGATTTCATACCGCACTATAAGTGTATTTTAAAGGCAGAACTGATTAAGTTTGAGGGAAGAGAGACGATTTAGGTAATTATCTCCAGGCAGACACCGCTGCTCCAGTGTGAGAGCAGGCCTAACACTCCAGGATCAAAAACATGCCAGTAGTGCTGAGCATCAAGTCTCTTTCAACAACAAACTCACTTCATTCCAAGTTTGCTTTACCTGCTTTTCAGCACCTACCTGGCAACCTCTGAGTCTCAGGACACAACAATATGAAAGAGCCGGTGTCTTATGATCTCTGCGTGAAAAGCATCACTCAGCCCACTGGATACAATTATATATTACAGATGATTTATTTGCGTTGCTTCAAAGGAATGCTTGGTTCCTGTTTGCCTCTAATTTATTGATAGAATTCCTGGCATAGGATTTATTTTGTCTACTAGGTTAATTCATTATTGATTTCAAGGGCATAAGTGTGGTTGTTTGATCCCTTGCAGGAGCTGTGGAACTTTGCAAAGGCAACCTTTTAGAAAAGTAGTTTGGAGACACTGGGGCGCTTAGTCGGCTACTTTGCATTTAATCGGGATTGTAATGTCAAGCAGCAAAGTTTGGAGCAGGCGTGAGTCCAAGACCTTCTCGCAGTCTATCAATTAAACGCAAATTAACAAGTTTGGTGAAGTTGCTGCGCACTGCCTCCCGTGCTGATTCACCCTGACGACACTGTTCGGCTTTATATCCATTACCCTGTTTTTTTTATCAGAGCGTGTGCAATATTAATACCGGTCAGGCTGCAGCATGTTTTGCCATTTGTGAGCTGAAATTGAATTCATCATTGCGTGATCCTGCACAGGGAAGCCAGTGAAGTCGCGTCCTACCTGCTCGTAGCAATTCTCCCAGGTGAGGTTCAGAAGGCAGGAGGAGAACAGCTCATCTTCTGTCCGCGCATAACCGTCCATGGTGTGGCTGCCGTGTCGGGGGGCGGGAGGGGGGAGGGAGGGAGTCTCGGTCTGCACAAATCTTGTTTTGCAAACGGGCTTTCGGTGGCTTTGATTATTCTTCCCTCGACGAGTCGCTCTGCCCCGCTTGCTTCTCCGTCCGGCGCCGTGTAAGCTATCAAACGAGCAGCGGCTGTGTGGTGGCTGCTGCTTCCCCTGTCACGTGGGCGCCTTCTCCCAAAAACATAGTGGGATGCCTCTCGATTGCAATGGTTCCCAAGGTGCGTTCAGGGGACCGCCCAGTGTCCACAGCATATCATAGGTTTTAATCTCCTCACTCAACATATAACTAACGTTAGAAAGGTTAAACAACTCTGAACCAAGTCATGTCAAACAACTAAAATAATAAACAGGACAGTTAAGTAGGCTACCTGGGACAGTCCATCCCAGCTACTATGTACCAAGATGGACATAAATATTTATCATTTCACAGATTTGAAGAATCTATTGGTTTATATTTTTATTTGTCCCATTATCACAAGCTACCAGACTAGCTAGCTAACTTCTTGGCTAAACTCAAGGTCGTTGTAGCTGTTGTTCCCTCAACTGCAAAGTAACTGTTCTATTTTAAAGGAGAAGTTCATTAAAAAAAAAAAAAAAACTATATAGTTTATATCATTTACTCACCCCAAGTCGCATTGAGTCTATGCCGGAAATTTTTTTAAAAAATTAATGGCATGCATCATCATGGAGAACAAGGCTCCTAAAACAAAATATTTTTGTTAGAATGGAGTTGATTAGTGACTTCGACAAACAGAAGCAAAAAGGATATGAAAACGTACATTTTAAATTTTCAAACTCTTGTTGCTGCACATTTTAAGCCATTGCAGCATTTTCAAAATATGTAGTTTTTGGGTGAAATATGCTAGTTTTATATAAGCCAATCACGTGTTTCCCACCACACCATAGGGTTCAAAAAGGTCAAGTGGGGGTCACTGATGTGAAAAGTTTATCCATAGTTCATAGTTTAACAGTTAAACTAAATGTTAATCTTTCATCAAGCAGCTAGCTGTTTGGCCTATGTAGGTACATTTACCTACATTTGACACTGCAGCAAACAATTTTGCAAATCATGCGGGAGTTTTACACATTTCACAACATTTAATAAAAAATTCCCAAAATCCCCAAAACTTTGGTTAAAACACCCACCATATAATGTTCTGGTTCTGCAGCTAACGCAGTCGTCACCATACATAAACCACAGAATTGATAATTCACTGTGTAAAACAAACTTTTCCTCCAGGGACTATTTTCTGGCAGAGAGACTATTTACAAGAGCAAATCGGCAAAGAAATGGGTGAAAAAAATCATAGCTAATTAATCCTCTTTTCTATAGAGCTCTCCAACTCGCGATCTGACATTTTCTTAAGTTTGTGCAGCTCTTGCTGCACTATCTCTTATCAACTTCCAAGCTCAGAGAGGAGCTGTGCATTTCTGTACTTTCAAAATGTAGGAAAACAGATAAGCGAAATCACTTCACCTAATTTCCAGCTAATTTCAAGTCATCAAAACGCAATATTGCTGCTGCTTTTGGGAAAACTAACGAGGACGTCTTTACTATGGTGATGGAATAATGGTGTGGAGAAAGTTTGAAGTCTCTGAAAGTTAATTTTCATAGCATACTGGAATGAATGGATGGCCCAATAAAAGGTCAGAAAAATTATATAGAGATCTAAAATATGACTGCTTGCTTTGAGAAATTATCACAGAAACGTTAAATGTATACATTTTGTAGATATTATGCTATGAAAAATCACTTGTGTGGTCCTTTAAGTAATCTTAAGTAAGTAACTTCTTTTAAGAGCTGTTATATGAGTGAGTCATTGTATTTCTCTTTTAATTCAAAACAAAACAATTGAACATATGATAGCTTAAACATTGCATGGTGTACTAGTATCAAGAGTCCATGGGTCCAACAAGAGTTCTCCTACACATAAAATTAATAAAGCATTGCATTATAGACACTTCAGTTATAAAGATGGGGCTGACGCATGGCCGAGCTCTATTAGTAGCCAGAAGAATCATATTTCAAAGTTAAGATTTAATCATTTTCAGTATTTAATTAGGTAGTCAAACCGTAAACCCCAAGATGAAAGTATCAACTACATGTTACTACTGATGGCTGAACACATTATTACAGTTAAGACAAACACTCAGGCATGATTTTACAGTGAAGAGCATTATCATCACACCTAACTAGTCAAATTGTTATTTTTTGCAAAGTATGATTTTGATGATTAGAATTGTGAATTGTGTTGTAGAAACACTTTTTCAGTACAAAGAAAATACAATGTTTTATTCCAGGTTTTATGTACAGTCCAGTATCATCAGAGTAGACATTCTCAGCACAGTAAATATTTAGCTTGGATTCCCTACAAACTGTACAAAGAGGGCTGCTGGCAGAGCTCATTTGGAGAGCTGTCTCTTTCTTAGCACACCACTTATTAGGACGTGGTAGTGAGTGAGAGTCATGCAGTTAGACAGGCCTTTTGTTCATCAGTTTTTCTTTGCTGGCCTGCTTGTTTGATCAGAAGGGGTTGCCACGCATGATCTGCACCCGTTTGAATTGTGGTCAATTGGCGCAGTGCTGGGCATTTTCTTTCCTGGAGAAATTGTCAAGGATTCACTTCAGTGGTGAGAGTAATGGAAAGACAGAAAACGACACTGAATGTTCCCCATACCTCACATCCATGTAAGAGAACGTGCATAACGTACATAATTGACATAGCTGCAACACGGATAAGGCATGTCAGCAGTCTTGATGTTAAAGGTTGCAGAATATAGATACAACATTGCTCTTCAACAGCCACAAAATAAATGATTCTGCAGGGCTTTACGGGCTTGCATTAACTGTTTTCTCACAACAATAATTCCAGGCCTATGTGATTTCATGGCAGTTTTGAGTGTCATCAATATATCAGTTCTTTTTATGATTGAGTTGCACATTTTAATGAAAATCAAATTTATTGGGAAAAAAATAATAGGTGGCAAACCGATTCAGAGCCTTCAAAGCAAGGGGGGCCCTGATCTGGAAGCAGGAGAAAAAGCATGATGCAAGCAAAATGAACGCTGGTTTGTTCTTTAGCCTTATCTCTCTGTCACCATCGACCATAATCTGTCCTGTGCTGTAGATTAATTTAAAGATTATGAAGTGCCACACAGGGGAGCGCCGAGGCACAAGAGAAATCACAAATCGTATAGCCGGCCTCTTTTGGAATATATGGCACGGCTCGCTCATATACTTCTGTATCTTCTCTGCGTGCACGGTCCGATCGGTTTCTTTTTCTGCCTAGTGACACATGAAAGATTTTCACTGAATCAAATCAGCAGCCAGAGATAATTCAGTGTGACAATGTTACAATTGCGCCAGTGCGATTTTGTGTGGGGATATTTCTATCATTCACACATATCTCGTGAAGTCTGCAGCAGTGAAATTGGGTGAAAGTTCAGGGCAGCCACCAATCATGTAGTGTTACGGGGAAATAAATGAGGTCAAATCAAATATTGTTTTTCTCTTCCTTATGTGCCTATAGGCATGTTGAGGCTGCATATTTCTGCACAGCCATCTTCAGCCGTTGCGTGATTCATTTCAAACTGGCAGCCCATTTTAAACATGCAGTCTACATGCCACCTCTCCCCTACATAACCTATCTATCAAGCCTAACCCGGCGGTTCGTGCATATACTCCCATATCACAGAGAAGGCTGGAAAGCAACTGTCATAGATGGCATGATTGAATTGTTCCCTTGCACTGTCACCAGAGGGGCTATTACTTCAAATTAGCATACAAATTCAAACCAGGACAGATGGATTTGTCACATTCCAGTCGCCATCTTCCTGGAAGATTGGCTGTGCTTGTGCTGTGTGATGGAGATAAGACACCTGTCTGGGCTCCAATTGGTGTTGGTGGTGGGGAAAGGACTGGTGCGGGCTGGTGGGAGGGCTAGGTGGGTGGATGGATTTCCTGAAACGCTGAGGTGTTCTGCAATAAACTTCCCCACCCACAGCCTGAAATGATGATGACGCACCATCCAGCACTCTGTGGGTGGTGGAAGATTGAGCCCTTGCCATCAGAGGTGGTGATTTGCACTGTTTGGAAACAGGCTGAACAATACCTGACTGATATTTGGCCGCTTCTGTTTGCTATTTTTGGTGAGTTATGGTCAAAGACCTACATGGGATGGTTTCTCAGATCAGCAAAGGCAAGGTGTCAGAGTTTTGAGAGCAATGAACCTTTAAGCCAGTGCGACTCACCTCGACATATGCATGACCTCACATGACCCCTCGGCTTTGGATCATTGGGAAGCACGAACCCCGTACCAACTCCGGTAATTCCATCTTTAACCAAAATCAAAGAAATTCATGTGTCTAAACATCAATCCCTTAAAGACAACATGATGCGGAGGATGAGGCACAAGAAATAAAACTGCATGCTTTCATTGTGTAGCCTCACACCAGACACTAACAAAATACAACTTGGAAAAAATAATGATTTTCTTTTGTAATTATGGCAGTGTGAATCAATGGTAAGTATTGAGCATGAAAAAATGTTCTTACCTCAGGATCAATTCCATATAATTTCCCGATCAGCTCAAACTAATGGGTTTTCTATTGGCTTCAGTTTAGAGGACTAATCTCTCTGGCACCATTTTATAGTTCTGTGTACGTTCCCTCGCAAAAGGCCATCCACTTAAAAACTTGTCTCCCAACAGTCCAAAAATATTAAAGCACACATGCTAATTTCCTGACTTAGCATATTGCACAATCTGCAGCTTTAATTTAAAACTCCCTTAGCGGGCCTAGTATCTCTGCCTCCCTACTTCCAGACACTATAGAGATTGTGCAAAATGCTTACAGTTTAATTTCACTCTGCATCCTAGGTCACTGTTATGCACATTCCTTTGCAAATAAATATATACTTTCATAACTTTAATATAAAATTAAGAGACACAGAACTGAGCAAAGTCTGGTTATGCTGATTTCATAAACCTGTACAAGTGGAAATGCAGATAAAAAGCGGTTTAATAAGGTGATGTAATGGAATAATAGTGTGGGGTTTCAGTTCTGAACCTGTCAATAAATCACATGCAGCACCTGGGTATTTTCTAACAACAATCCACCATGGGAAACACATACCGGTGTTTATGTAAATGCCAGCTGGAGGTTTCAGCTCTGGAAATTGCTGGGATTACATGCCGGTCACCCAACCTCGGATCCAGGCAAAGCCGGACACCTGCTAGGAACTGCGACCCGCCACCCACAGCTTCCATCAAAGCAGCCACAAGGGAGCCCCTCAGGGGTGCTGGGACCCGCGATGCTCCCCGAGTGGACCAGTCTTCTCGGGGATCCAGAGTGACCCGAGCCTGAGGAGGGGCCCCCTGTCTTCATGAGCCCAGTAGTTCAATTCTTTGTGGAATTCACACTCCGCCACACACAGCCAGCTCGCCTCATTTGGGCTGTTGACCCACGGAATGAGAGGGGGAAACCTTCCCAAGAAACTTTGTCAGGGCTCCTCCAACTTTCTGTTGTTAACGAATTTGCACTAGTTTGGCCAAGGACACAAACTTTTGCAGTTGTAACCTGACGGTGTTTTCACTGCAGTCAAAGGAAACACAAATTAAAGTTATTTGTCACTAGGTATTACTCTTGGTACATCCAACTGCATTGCTTGGTTTTGGTGTCTTGAACCCTGAAAGGTTGCTTTGTCAGTGTCTTTGTGTGTAATTTAATTTCCTTGACTGGTGACTGAGGCTTTAAAGGAACACTCCAAAGTTTTGGGTAAAACACCCTTTTTCCGACTTAACCAGAGTGAGATAAGATGTTCGATACCATTTTCACCTCTGAACATCCACTGCATTGGCTCTGATGCATTTTGTGTTAGCTTGGCATGAAGACTTGAAGTCTACAGGAGTCTTTAGCCTAGCTCAATGAAAGTAAAAAAAAAAAACTTACAGCAACTCCCTAGCTGTCTTATTTACACAATTTATAATGTGCAATGAACACATCTTGGAATAATTTAAAAAAATGATTTTTAGGAAAGTTAGATAGGAACTATAACCACTGAACACATATGTTCAGAGGTCAGAATCAGAATCAGAACTTTATTGATCCACGTGGGGAAATTCAGTCAGCTGCAGTTGCCCCCATTGTAGAACAATAGAAATAGGAAATAAATATGCTAGGGAATGTAAAATATCTACATCATGCTACAATGCATGTCAATCATAATAATAAACAAATATGCATATATGTGTATGTGTATATGTATGTAATTATGTAAAATATGTACATTATGTTACAATAAGTACAACAGTACAAACAGAATAAGAAATGTATTATTTATAATTCCTACCATCTATGGTTCCTAACGACTTGTTTAAAAAAAGAATCCAAGACTTGCATTAAAAATACACAGTACATACTGTAAGTTTCTTTTCACTTTAATAAAGCTAGGCTGATGACTCCAGTAGACATCAAGTCTTTATGCACACGAACCAACATCTTGTCTCAGTCTGGGTAAGCCGGAAAACTTTGCCAAAACAGAGTATTCCTTAAAATTAGATGTATGTTAAATCAATTAGTTTTTAAGCTTTAAGCATGTTCTTGTGTAATTTCTTGTCTTCACCTTATCTTTGATGTGTTCTCACATGACGCTTCATTCTTGGTCAGATCTCTCATGCAAAAAGATATTAATGACAAAAAGTCAATGACAGTTTTACCTTGCTAAATAAAAGGTTAGATAAATAAAAATATATTCCACTTTGGAGAGGCTCTGAAACAAACCCGTACAGCTAAAGCAGGCTCCAGCACAGCAGGGATTTCACACCAATCTTACTCTGAAACATAATTAACATTCTTCCTCGCTCAAACTGTTTCAGAAGTTATCAATATCCCAGTAAGAAGACTGAACTTCCATTGGAAGCTAATAGGATTTGACGGGTCAAACTTACAGACTGCTCAGTATATGGTGTGAGGGTTAAGTGAAAAATATACACAGGGATTATAATAATGTTATTCTAAAACTGGCACTAAAAAAATAATAAGGAAAGCTTTATTACAAAGTCAGACGGTTTTATTAATTTGAACAGTTGACAGGAAATGTGACCAACCAGTGAGTTCCTCTTAATATCTTCTTGACACAAGAACATTCATTATGCCTGCATCAAAATACAATAAGAATTTCATCCAATCAAAACCCCCTCCCCATAGACCAATACCTTTCAGTAAGATAAGCAAAACAGGTAAGAATCCAAAGCTGATGCTGTGTGTTAATGGATGTTTGCTCTTCATTAAGCATATTAACATTTTCACAAGTTTTCAGGAATGTTGATGTCTACATGAGAGGACATGCTTTAAAAAAGAGAGATGGTCAGTGACTGAATTGCTGACTGGTCGTTTGAAGTTCATTTCCCGCAGTAGCTTAACCCTCTGACGTTTCACAAAACAACAAGAGGTTGGCCCTCGGAGGTTACAGGAAATGCAGAGTTCATCTATCATTATGAAAATAATACATTACACGCAGTGAGACAAAAATAGAGTTCAAAATGAGGTTGTTGGAAATAAAAAATAAAGAGTGCTCAGATGAAGAGTTCAGATTCAACTTTGTACAGATACTGAGGTTGTACATGCTAACTTTTTAGTACTGCGAGTATTCCTTGGTTGAAAGTTTTGCGACAATGCGCTCCAGTTGTCTCTTGGCTTCACACTGGGGGAAGTTGCTCATCTCATAGTACTGGGGGGCGATCTTCACCAGCCTAGGAGAGAGGCGAGCAAACATTAGTCACAGAAAACCGATCTTGTGTGTTTACTTGTGGGAGAATACTGTTCTGCCACATTCGCACAATGACGGGCACAGGCGCACCACATCTGATGCATAAATGTGTTAAGAGCACGGGGGGGAAAGAAAGAAGTGCAGGGAGGCGCACTCACAGACACACACGATGACAAATACACACAAGCACTTCAGAGAAAATGCATCTAAGAAATGGATTTTTACCAATACACAGGAAGTGATCCTCTGCAACAATCCAGAGCGCAGGGTTTATAAAGCCTCCGGAGAGTAAAATTCAAGCCCTTTTCAAGCACTTTCAAGGTACTTAAAATTTCCAAACTCTCTTAGCCATTATCATCATGTAATCTAAATTGTTTCTTTAAATGCAATGACAAAAAATAAAGTTTACAGAATTACTTTATACCTATGGCAATCAATGTATATTGTCTTTTTTATTTATTTTTTACCAGCTTTTAATATTAACTTTGATTGTAGTTTGATCAGGATTATTTAATACTTGCTCATTTCTAGACTACGGGATCATATCAAATACTAAAAGATTATTTACATGAGTGATTGTGTAGATGAAACACCAGAATATTTTGAAAATGAAGCATTTATCAAGGAGTACATTTTAATTCATATGACTAACCTTGAAAATGTAACGGTTAAAATCAAACATTTTCCAAACTTTGAACAAACCCTCACAGCGAGCAATCAGATGTTAAAAGAAGGTTGCACCAAATGTGTGTGTTACCAAAGAGGACATCAGGCTGCACTGAACAAACAGCACATGTGTAGTGAACTGTGATCTACTGGCCCTCATCACAGATCTCGCATTTCAAGGATTTATTTTATTCTTTATTTTATCTTTTTTCATTGCGCACTGTGCAAAATTACCGCAAACACATTGGTGATGTAGAAGATTTGACAGTATTCTTGGTTAATAATGTGAGTCCTAATAACTGACTTTTCCACGAGGTGCATACAAAGGCATTCTGTTGCACAACCTTAACAGAGCATCGGCAAAATCACCATTCACCTTGTTGTGCTGAATTATAGGTATTTGGTACTGGTGATTAAATAAATAAACTGAAAATGTTCAATTCAGAGTCAGTTCCCAGCCAGGAAGGCTCAACAATGTATTCAAGCATCCTGTAATAAACCTCCCTGCCTGCATACAGATGCTCAACAGACGTGACACTGCCAAGATCTGAGTGCCAAACTTGTACATATCTACATATTATAGTATTACCAGAAAGAGAAAATGAGACTGGCACAAGGCAAGCACTAGATATTAAAAAATGTAATTGTAAAAAAATTATTATATAAAGAAAATTAAAAATGAGAACTAAATTTGAATCAGAACTATCTTGTCTAACTCACTAAAAACACACATGAAATTTTAGTTTTTGTCTTTTGTTTGAGTGAATTAATTTTGCAAAGTGAATTTTTTGCCTGTTTATATTGTCAACTAACTAAAACGAAGCTGAAATGCACATAAAATTGACAGCTACATAAAAATAAGAAACTAAAGGAAAGTCCCTGAATACGACAACAGCGGTGTGTATTTGTGTGAGAGAGCAGCTTACCACTCTGGCTTGATGTCAGTGCACGTGCGGATGTAATTCTTGGTGGTGAGGACAAACTCGTTGTAGAGCACCCACTCGGGCTTGTGGTCCAGCACAGTGGAGGGGTGCAGCTGTACCACTTGGTTGTCCTTCACCGTCAGGTAGTGGCCGGTCCGCTCCAGGTGGGCGATCTGTTGACGACACAGGGGCGGATGAAGGCCGGCGGGCAGCATAAGTCACATACCGTTAAATGTTTACCAGAGAAAAGCGGGAACTAAATCTGAGATAGGCTCGACGAATTATCAGTGCGGATTTAAAAAACGGTCACATTGTTTTCCATGAGATGAGCGAAATATGAGCGTTGGATGACAGAGGATTTCTGGACTGCTTGTCACCTTTAATTACATAAACACCAATCATCACCACTTCAGCAGACCCTTTAGACAAGAGCAGGGAAGGTTTTGCCGCGGTTTCTAATCTCCTTTCAATCTGGACTGTTGTTAAATGTCAGCGTCTAACACACTAAACGGGAGCTTCTTCTAAAATGACGGTAAATGTTTACCTCTTCACGTCCACCAGAAGTGTGTAAGAGTGCAAAGTCATGAAAAAAGTGAAAACAGCCACAATTAAATGCGATAGTTAAGCAATAGTGTGATGAATATTTGAAGAAAATCTATGACGCACACAGGAAGCAGTTTGTCTCTGAGTTGTTTTCATGTATTTTAAAAACAGGAGCCTGCAGTGGAATCGGTGAGTTTAGACTTTTCATGAGCAAAAAAGGTGGGAGGAATATAAATAAATAAGCAAACACCAGGGTTATCCTCTAAACTAAGATGAGCAAAGTAAATTTATGTTTTCATGACAAAAAGCAGCAAGTCTCAAGACAGTGCGCTCATTTGTAACTGGGCAGTGAGGGGACCAGTTTTCTCTATTTTGCTGATACTTGGTTAAGCAGACAGTGGCTGTTGTGATTAACCAAGGCAATCAGTCTCAATAAAGACCTTTCCAAACAAAGACATGAGCTCAAACGCCCTGAAAACTTGGAACATGAGCTGCAAATTTGTCTCCAAGATAAAGGTTAATGTTGACAAATATTTAACTATTAATGCCATAATTCAACTTGTCAGGTTGCTTGTTTCAGGTACCCCCGAAAATGGCTTCTTGCAAAATGCCATTTATTTCCTTGAGCGAGGAGCAAATTGGCTAGATTTCTTGTTATGTGTTTAAATCAAAGCAGCTGTGTGTGTGTATGTGTGTGTGCGCGCGCACTTTAGAGGAGGCTATCCATTACAATGAACATCTCAGTTAGGTTTTTAGTCAGTACAAATACTGTGCATCCATTTATTCACAGCATTAACCTAACGAGTTTCTTTGTACAACTGATGAAGCTCAACAATTACAAACACTTCAATGAGCATCGGAGTAGCAGTGGAGCTGGATATTGAGACATTACACCTACATTTTCTAAAATACCCATGATTGGAGTGTGTCCTCCATTCCTGTGCTACAAAGTCATGATGGCAAGTACAATAATGGATGATGTTTTATTTAAAAAGTGCTGCGCTCCACTCTCACTCAGAGGCAGACGGAGTCGGCAGGTTCAACTGTTTTTTGAGCGGCGGTGGAAAACCTTCGCGGGGAGCCCGGTTCCCACTGACCTGCATGAAGAAGCCCGTGACCAGCGCTCGGCGGATGTTGATGTAATAGTCCCTGCTGCTGAACTCTGTGCTCCGCCGCGGCAGGTTGAACCGGTCCATGATCCTGGACAACTGCTGCCGTACGTTGTCTGCCGACATCAGCGAGCGGTAGTTGACGAAGTTGTCATAGCACCACTGAGTGGACTCGTGGTCTGTGTGAGGCAAGAGGAGATTTAAGGTGGAGGACAAGCGAACAAATTATGACTTTAAAGGAACGCTCCAACGTTTTGGACAATACCCCCTTTTGCCGAATACAAGATGTTGACTTGTATTCAAGACTTGCAGAATACAAGACTTGTATTCTACAGGAGTCAGCGAGTGTAGCTCTGTCACAGTGAGGAAAAAAACACCTTACAGAAACTCTGAAGCTGTCTTTTTTTTTCTTTTTTTACACAATATATAATGTGTATTTGGAATGAAAAAAAAAACAGAATCGTTTTTGGAGAAGTTAGATCAATTTAAATGGTAGGGACTATAATAACGAATGAATGCATGTTCACCGGTTATAGTTCCTACATCTAACTTCTTCCAAAATTACTTTTTTTTTTTTTTTTTTTAATTTCAATACATTTCAAATACACTGTGTAAATAAGACAGCTTTAGAGTTACTGTAAGGTTTATTTTTTCAATCTGATAGAGCTAGGCTAATGACTCCTGCAGACTCCAAGTCTTTATGCTAAGCTAACACCAAATGCTATCCATCGGAACCAAAGCATTGGACATACAGAGGTGAAAATGTTATCGAACACCTTGTCTCAGTCTAAGTCAGCAAAAGGGGCTATTGCCCAAAATGATGGCGTAGCATGTGCGTATGTGTGTGTACTTACTTTGTTTGAAGGCATGGTAGACGTTGAGCAGTGTCAGGTGGTCTCCATCGATGTGGGCGAAGCGCATCTTGGACTCGTCCGCCGCCTTCTTAGCCTCCGTGGGCCGGACGAAGCACTGTGGGACTAAACAAGGTTGGTATGGGCCCCAACACAGCCGCCCATAGGGATGAGTTAAGCAATTCCCACAGAGAGGAACAAGGCCTCAGCTCAAGAGAGGCACAGAGCACACTGTATGGCCAAGGGTGCATGTTGGAAGAGGGAAGGAAGAGGGCCAGAGAGAGGGGGAGAAGAATGGGCACTAAGGGCTAGCTTTTCCCTTTTTGCGAGGTTTTTAGGGTTGATGAACCATATATTGCCCTCTGCTGCAGCAAGCCTATCCTGTGGGCTTGATGCTGTGGAAACTGGCATGGCATTTACTCATAAAACACTGCCTGGCACGCCGAAACACCCTCTCCCTTCCGTGAACTCGCTCTCAACGGTTTAATGTCAAAACACACTTGATTGTGGGTTTAACAGGTGAAAGCTGAGTGTTTACTGAGCCTCATGCTTGGTTGCTGTGGAGGCACCGTTCTCCAGTGTACTTTTGCTGCTTACTCTAATGAACTCAGCGAAAAAAAATAAAAAAACACCCCGGCTTCCTGACACACTTGCTTTAAGTCTATACCATGTCCAAACAGCTAGTTAAATCCATTTTCCCGCTTTCCAAACCCCCTCTCCCTCCCCCTTCAAAGGCATCAGATTCATCTCAATGAGCAGCATTCTGCTTTGGTAAGCCTGAAGTGCAATTACTGCTGCAGCACCTTGGTGCCACTCACACTACACCTATATATACACACTCTGTACATACGCATTGCCCCCCCTCTTCCTCACAAATATCAGCTGATATCACCAGCTTCACCCTCCTCTTGCCATTAGTAAGTACAGCACATTATTGTTGGTTCGAGTTGAAATTCAACTTCTCTGGTGGGACTTGCTTATATTGCTGAGATTGCGCACAATATGTTAGTCATGAGCTGTAATATATAACATTCATGGTAAAATACTACCATTAAAAGGGGCAGCACGTCAGGATTAAACCTTCTAATCAGTTGAGTTCATTTATGTGAGCTAAAACGGGCTGATTACCAGTGAAACACAACAGGGGTCCGAGAACATAAGTACATATATGTGATTTAAAGAAAGTGCTAAGGGTGTTTCCTTTGATCTACAGCAAACTGAAAGAGTAGCAGCTCAAGACCCGCACAGTGAGCCAGCCCTGAGCATTACCTGACAGCATGGCGGTGATGGACAGGATCTCGTTGGAGCAGTTGAACTCGCAACTGGCGATCACCATTTTGGCCAGCTGGGGGTCGAGGGGGAACTCCGCCATCATGGAGCCCAGCTCCGTCAGGTCGCCGTCGTCGTTGAGCGCCGCCAGGTAGTTCAGCAGCTCGAGCGCCCGCATCAAGGTCTCTGGGGCTGAGGGAGATGGGACGGGGGATAAACGGTAAGGGAGAATCAGAATGGCTCGTCGGACATTAAATGTTTGAAGTTTGTACACATCTTTGTTGCCATCTTTGTGTGTCCTAAGATCTGAAATGTATAGAAACTGAGTGACTCTGAGTTACACTGTTCCAGCTCCAGATCTTTTTACAAGAAAGAAAAAGAAGTAGCACAAGAAAAATCCAGACAAAACCACAGGGTTCCTGTACCTGTGGTGCTTGGACCCCTAAAAAGACAAATGCAAGCTGAGAAAAGGCCAGGGCTCTCAAACAGATAGAGGCATGGGAGGGAGGCGGGGAGGCAAAGAGCATGAAGTGGATTTAAAAAAAAAAAATACCCTGATGTGTGATGGCCAAGTTACGCTAGACAGCAACTTGGTGGAGAAGTTATCATTGCAGAGCAGCTCATTTTTCATCCTCCGCTCAGGCAATTCTAAACTACTAATGCAATTACAGGGGAACCTTCTACTTAATGCTTCAACACAAAAGGATCCCTCCGTTTGGTTAAAAGATTTTTCCTCCAGATGCAATTATTGACCTTTGGCTCCCAAGAGCTGAAGCCTAATGACCAGTTGCATGTTAACTGAAAATTAGCTCCAAGCCCCGGCTGCAGCGCTCGCTCACTTTCATTTCTCTCAAGTGGTCCCAAAAAAAAAAAAAATTACATTTCAAACAGCGGGGAGGCATTTTCTTATGATGAACAAATATCGATTTGGGGCATCAAAGCTACTTTTTATACAAAGTGAGTGCCAGCCACATTACTTACCACACCAATGGCTCGTGTGGGGCTGAGCGGAGGTGAAAATCTGATTTCCAAGTACTGGTAACATGATGAACCAGTGTGGAAATGCAATCTATACGCGACGCACCTCATCAGAAAGAAACTATTGACCGCCTCAACACACAAGAATCCGATATATTAACCAAGGGCCAAATCAATGAGACGAAAGGCTAAAGGTACATTAAACCACATTGGCTTTGAAATGTACTTCTCTGGAAATGTCACAAGGCAAATGAATCCCACCCAGCCAAGTCCTTGTGTAAATCGCTACTGATTTCTTTTGGATTTTCCATTTGGTTGGCCGGCTCCTCACACTGTCGCTCCTGCGCTTATTGAGCGAGGAGCAAGGTGGGCCAAGAGAAATAGGCCCGGCGTTTTGAGCGTGCCGCGGTTAAGAGGGAAATCAAGGTTTCCCCCATTACGGTCGTGCCCGGGCTCAAATGAAAAAAGCCACTGGCATTTGTGGCTGATATCCTTGATCATCAGTATGAAGAGGACGCTTAATGAGAGGGCGGTGTCTTCACTCAAACCCAGTTGATTTAAGACCATTTGGAATCCATACGGAGGAGCAAAAACGCTGCATTGCCGCTGGTCATGCAGGACCACAATAAACACCACTGCGTTTCAATTGTGCACAAGAAACAAGAATTAATTTACTTAACTGGACTCCTTGTTGTGTAGGAGCATTTTATGTCTGTCTCAGGAGAATTGCTTAATGAATATGGTATGTTTATCGTCCAACGCATAGATAGAAACAAACAAATAATGAAAAATAAAACAATAAATAAAATAAAAAAGTCCAACTGATAGAAATAATAAACAAATAAATAGATAAATAAATAGATAAATAAAAATA